>JARFOC010035870.1:0-26382 GCA_031763485.1 Osmoderma eremita
ATTACCACCCTAGCTGACCTGAAAAATTCCTCATACAACAAGATTCTGAGCTACCTCAAGGGCCTGGACTTGTTGGACGAACTCTAGAATGTCATCCGCTCCACAATAGGACCAAGCGGCTGAGGTGGAAGGAGTGATCATAAACCCAGCGGATGACATCATTTCCCCAAATAACCCAAGTAAGTAAGTAACAATACCGGCACACAAAAAATGGTGTCACGTTGACAAAAGTGTGTGATGGTAAATACTTCGATGAATAATAGTGTATGATTGTTTCTTAGAGAATATTTATATTTTACCATGAAAAACTGCACGAACTTATTTGGTTACCTGATACAATTGAATACCGACATATTTTAATGATATTTAATATTTTATTTATACCTGGGAGAGCTGGAACTTGTGCTATAGTGTTAGATTCGCATGTATTCATTTTATAACTCTGCAAAAGAAAATATTATGAGTAATACGTAGTTTCATGAAAACCGTTTCTTACCTTAATAACTTTTAGTTCTGGTTTATAATAGTCATATAGTTTAATAGTACTGTTTATAATGTTCTCGACGAAAACGTTCTCATTTATGTTAAACGGAACACAAACAGGCTCATTCGTAAGTTCGGTAAAATACAGGACGACGTGAGTAGCATATTCTTCAAACCTTTTGACTCCTATAATAATAAGAATTGATATTGTTTCGTGGAGGGGAAAGTAAAATATATCAAGTCCAGAAAGTTCTTCTGTTTCACTTGCATTTCCACTCAATTTAATAATTCTTGTCAAAATTTTGGTTTTGAACGCTATCTGTAGTATGAAAACTTTCTGGGACTCGTTATTATGGTTAGTTTGTTGTTTCTTTGGATCCTAATGCAGAGACTTAACACTGCTGCCTTGAGGCCTATTGTATCACTCTACATTAGGTTTGTGTTATTGTGTGTGAAGTGTATGGGTTGTTCCTGCCTCTCCTCGCCGTAAGAGTACAGCAGTGTTGATTTATCCTCAATATTAAAGGGTACCGGGAGAGGTACCGACCACCCTTGCTGCAACCGACTTTATAAAATCGATTGCTACAACGGATATTCGAACCATAAGCATCCGCTACAGATGCCTAGTGCTCTTACCACCCGGCCATTATGGTTAGTACATGAACATGTTAATAAAATAGAATCAGTTAAACGTTACTTGTATTATCCTTATTTGTTAATTCAAACAATGAATCACGATCTGGTTCGTATCCAGACGGCATTGTAATTTCCAGGACGGCCATATTTGAGTGTCCTGACCCTGTATATGCTACGCACGGTGAAATGGTAGCAACGGAGCACTTGTCGATAGTTGATACTGGTTCTACATCGACAGCTAATCTAAAAGATTCACTGTTAGTGAAGTTGTAGGCGTTGTACGTTACGACAGTCTGTAAACAGATTTATTGGAATGAGAGTAATTATAAAATTTTCTTAAGTAATACTCATTTACTTGGGCTAAAACGCAGCCTTCGCCGTCTACGTTAACCTTGATTTTGGCTGGCATATTCTTGAAATGAAACTGTTTCATTTTAATGTGATCCCTTTTTGACAAGGCTACTATGTTAGTGTCAATATCTGATGAAATTGTTATATTTAATTCCGGTTGTTCCTTATGCATTAAAGTAGCGTAACGACTTAGTGCATCTAAAGCTACGGAGGTATCCTAAAAATGTTGTTATTTAATATTTAAAAACAAATCCATTGGTATGGGAAGTACTATTGGTCAATTTGATTGTGTAATATATAACGTATTGCCATTGCACTCTTTGTCACAACTTGGCTTTCTTCAGGTCAATAGTAATTACAGTTTGCTAATGAAACAAACCACAATAGGTTATTTACGTCTGAAAAATATTCAAGCGGCATGTATACAGGGATGGGGAATAACAACATCGGTCATCGTGCGGGAGGAAACCGATTGGGAATAAAATCAGATCATATTCATCCCGCATATCAATTCAACAGAATCCTCTAGGTGGAAATCACGGATCGAACAAGTTGGAAAGAATCAGATAAGCAGCGCTAAGCTTGGCGTATTGACTTGGTTCACAGCCGGGTCAAACACCGAGCATGGAGAAGCTGAAATATGTAGTGAGGTGAGAGATACGAAGACTACCATCCCACTAGGAAAATACACCACAGTTGTACAAGCAGAGGTATACGCTATATTGCGTAACAGAAAATAAAAATAAGCGGATCTGTATTGCAACGGACAGTCAGGCTACACTGAGGGCACTAATCAGTCCCAAAGTAAGATTGAAACTGGTGGTCCATATTTTGTATGCGGGCGATCGCAGCAGGTTAAGCGCAACTCAGTCCTTTTTAGGCACAGCCTCTACCTGTTACTGATCGCAGTGCGGGGTGAAGAACCCCATCCTACCCGAGGTGCGACTGTGTAAACAAAACACTGCGGTCGATAAACTATCTCCTGGCCAAGCTGTCGTGTTGTGGCTAATGGTCTGCACCAGGAAGACGGCGCCGACCGCAGAGCGAATTCATATTCATCCTCTTTAGGGCTCTGGGGGTCCGCAGGGAGGGATCTTATCCCCACTGCTATGGTCACTCCTGGTTGACGACCTACATTGAAACCCTTGGAGCCGAGGTACAGGCCTATGCGGATGACATTGTCATGCTATTGAAGGGGTCAGGGGAGACTGAAATATCCATAAGTAGTCTTGCCGCATGGTATGTGGAAAGTCTTGGGGGCTATCCCATGTATGTGGCGGTAATACACCCAATCATCACTTGGTGGCGGAAAGCGCAACAAGCTATGGTCACATCAAAACTCACATCCATACAAAGGCAATTACGGGAGCTATATCTTCCACCCCGTCTTTGGCATTAGAAATTCTTCTGGATATCCCGCCCCTGCATATTGCTTTGGAAAGGGAGGCCAGATTAACCACATTTCGCCTCTGGCACATAGCGAATCCATCGCCGCGTACTCATGTCTTCTTGGTAAATAAGCTGCTACATACGGTGATCTCCGACGGCAGGCTGGGGATGCTAACTGACCTGATGTGCACGCGACACATGATCGACACATTCTTCACTACCTCCTATCCAAACAGAGAGGAATGGAGATGTAACGAAACCAAACTGACGCACCTGCACACCTGCTGGTTTACGGATGGATCGAAAACACAGCAGGGCGTTGGCGTAGGAATGTTCTGCAATAACCCGAGAGTTGAAAAACACCAAGACCTCGGGTAACATGCAACCAGTTTTCAGGCTGAAATCATGTCATTGAGATGTGCGCAAGAGAGATTTTGAACAAGAACCTCAAACACAAATCAATAAAAATTTTCAGTGACAGTCAGGCTGAGTCGAGAGCATTGGAGGCGCACAAATGCCACTAAACTGATCTGGAGCTGCAAGACCGTTCTAAATACAATAGGGGCGTCTAACAAACTAACGCCAAGCTGGGTCACTGGTTACACCTTCATTCAAGGCAATGAGACAGCCCTTGCAAAAAAGGTGCCGCGAGGTGTTTCCAGGGTCCAGAACTGGCAATTGGCATATCATCTTCGATAGCCAAACAACCGAATGCCGGCTGTGTATGGAGGTCGAAGAAACAGTAGAGCATGTGCCACTATCCTGCGGTCGCCCGAAACAGGTACTCCATTTTTGGGAAGCTAGCTTAGCTGACCTGAATAATTCCCCGTTGAACAAGATTCTGAGCTACCTCAAGGGTCTGGACTTGTTTGATGAACTCTAGGATGGCATCCGCTCTACAATAGGACCTAGCGGCCGAAGTAGAAGGGACAATCAATCGAACTAGGTGGATGACATGCTACATCAAGTAGTAAGTAACATTAAAACTGATCTAGGAACGTATACGGGAACTGAATCTACACACCGAACGCAATAAAGTTATTTTTTGTGGTGTCTGGACATTAAGGAATCGTAGGCAATGAGAAAGCCGATGAGCTATCATCGATTTTATACGTAGGCCCAGAAGCTACCCGGGATTATCTAAGAACGTGGTACGGGAGCATATACGGAATTTAGTCAAAGAATGACACAAAGAAAACTGGAATAATATAACTTATGACAAGGTCATAATTAAGCAGTCATCAGTGAAGAATGTTGACAAACCTAAATCTCAGTAGGAATCACCTTCGTGGAATAGTAGGTCTCCTAAAGGACATTGCGCACTAAAGGGGCATCTACAGAAAATTATTGTTGACACTGAGAACCTAAACTGCAGGCTGGCTAAAGGGTTAGTACTGCACATCACATCCTGGGCGATGACGTTTTATGTGGGCAGTTGCTAAGTTCTAATTCGTACGACGTCATGCTGTCTGTCTAACAGCACGGAATCTATACGAAGTCGCACGAAGCACTACTTAGCAACAGTCCACCCAAAACGTCATCACCGACCGTGCCTGCATTCCGTGTGATTACGAGGCCTTAGATCAAACAAGACAGGAAATCTTTAAGAAAAATGAACCCAGACGAGTGTATCGACCAATCGGCCAACGACCTGTACGGATTGGGAGTACAGGGTGCAAGCATTTGTATATAGCTGGTATAAAGTATAGGCGAAAAAAAATGGGAGATTAAATACTAAAAGCCAAGCGGATGAAGTGTTGTATTGTATTAAATTGTAAGAATAGGAAGAGATGGTACAATAGTACCAACACTGTTTTGTGACTTTAAATGAATATAAGCATTACAATATTTTTAATACCTGCGTAGATGAAAACTCTCCTCTAGACCCGATTTTACTGTGAAGCCATTTTACGATGGAATTGGCGTAATATAGATTTTGAGATGAGTTTCTATAAAGTAATGACATTAACACATAGCTGGTCATTTCTATGCTTACTGAAAGTGATAAATCTGAAATAAAATGTTTCTTTATTGGTGGTATGTACCTATACGGTAATATTAGTAAATATAAGATTATAAACAAAGTGTATATACAGGGGCTTCCAAGTTAAGTGGCCTATTAAAATATTTTAGGGAAAGAAATACGCAAAAAATTCTGAAAATAAATACATTGCAAATAGACCAAAGTGATCTTTCAGAATAAATTATTTTCACTTCTGCATCACTTCCGGTTGACCGGAAGTCGCCATTAACCTTCTTATATTAAATGGAATGTTCTAATTTTCATTGCAATTTCTGATTATAAACGTTAGTCTAAATACAAAACATTGAGGTTTCCCCATACCTAAAGGTAACCGATTTTGAGATATCTTCAAACTTATGTAAAAAATCGTTTCACCTGCCTTTCATTTAAAAAAATTGTTTTTACGATACTCTTAAATTTCGAGATTCAAGTTTCTTATCGTTTGAAAGTATAAGCCTTAGGCTTTCAAATCATAGCCTAAATATCCCTGAAAATTTCACAGTCTGGTCGCGATATGATGTCGAATCTCACTATGTTCGAGTGTCCAAAACTCAATTTTCGTAAATAGAACACACTGTATACTTTTACATCATGATACACAGAATCAAATTCTGCAACGATTAGTATTAGGTTTCCCTATTTCTTTTCGTTTTCCTGTTATTAATAATTGAGTATTTTAATGGCATATTAACCCAATTTTCCGCAATACAAAACTTTGCATTAAATTTTCTACAGGTTCTATTAATTATTTTACAACTTAGAAACCTAAACCCCACTGTGCGGTATTTAGGCCAAGGTAATTATTGTTATTTTTAATACAATATATGCAATATGTACCTGTACATCCAAAAATAGTTTTCCAGTTGCTTATCGTAATTTTGTATTCTCTTTTGAGTGAGATAGGTTTTATTGCATATAATAATAAAACTCAAAATTAGCTTCAATATTAAAAAAAATAATTTTAAAAAATACGGGCGAGGATCTATTTTAATATATTTTTCTACTACGTCCGTGGTTATCACTTAATAATAGCAGGAAATACCTAATAATTTGAAAATTCATAAATACATTATGAATTATGTGTACGAACCTGGCTGGCCCCACCACAACAAGTCCCCTTCTCTAGTAGCGATTTCCAAAAGCTTTTCCAGACTTCTATCACCCTGACTGTACCAATCGACGAGGTATAGAGAGTAAGTACTTATAGCCAAAGTATACTTATTTGGTTGGTGTGCACCTCTAATGCAATATTTCGCATTAGTTCGTATAGTTTCGTTCAAATTAATGTCCCCTTCCAACAGGCATATTATCACGTAAGCAGTTAATGCAGCAGTGCTGTTTTCGGAACTCATGGCACCCTAAAATTCATTACATTAATCTGAAATACTGGTTTAAATATTAAAGATGATATACGAACTAATTCGTGAAACACGTGATGACCAGGATCGAAACACCCATTTTCCAATTGACGTTTTGTAATCCAAGCTACTGCTTTTTTAATGACGTTATCATCGATGTGTATGTAATCTTTAATTTGCGTTAAAGTCCTCACGACGAAGGATGTCAAAAACATGGACCCACTTGGATCGTGATAACCAAAGGCGGAAAAGGAACCATCTGGGTGGGCATAATCCAATATCCTTTGATAACCTAAAACGTTCTTTGGTATAAATCCTGACTCAAAAATAAGTAAATAAAAACTTGTATAGTCGTCAAAAGTCGCCGTGTACAACATCTATTGTTTTATGTTCTGTTACATATTTGTGAGTGACATATGTCGCTTGTTTAAATTAAGATATCATAATTTAATTCATCATTTTTAGATTCTATATATAGAGGCTAATCTAAAAATGTTTACCACTTCTGGTCTAGAGATAGGATGATACAGACAGATAAAATTTATATTTTTGAAAATCAGCACAAACAAATAAATGACGAATGCCAACAAAAATAATAATTATTGTAAGTGTTTGAAATGACATCCTTCTTTTGCCTGACAGTATCCGAACTGATTTATAAACTCCAATGTTTATAGTGGCGTTCTAAGAGCAGGATTGTTCTCGGAGTGCTACGCTTGACATTATATTTTTTCTTTGTGGTTTTCTGCTGAGGATGGTTGCCGAAATGCGTATTCAGAGTTCTTTACTCAACAAGGTGGTAAGGGGTATTTTTTAACTCAAATTTATTTTAAGCTACCGTATCCTATACCTAACCTACACTTATAAACTCCTGTTGAACTTGAATAGTTTGCTGAGAAATGTATTAATTTCAGTTCTAATTCCAATGTCAATGTTTGTCAATGTCTCCTGGTTTCGTTCTATAAACTACAGTTTTTTTTATGTGTGACTAGTGCAGTGAGGTCTGGGAGCCTAGGTGGTCATTCAATGGGTCCACGTCTATCAATCCATCTGTTTGGAAACACTTGGTCAAAATATGTTAGAAAGTCTGCTGAATAATGCGGAGGCGTAACGTCCTGTTGATATATACATAGTTCCGACAACAGTATTACCATTGACTCTATGGGAAATAGGCTCACTAAAGTTGGAATAAGTTAAATCAAAATTGTAGATATATTTATATAAAATAATAGTGGCTTGAGATGGTGAAACTAAAAAAGAAAACCCTTATTACCTTAATGAGGTACGTATTTCGGCAACTCACAATCAGTTCTACAGAGGATAGTAACTTAGTTCGTTCTTCACTCATTAAGGTGCTAAGAATATTTTTGTTTTAGTTGTAGATATTTGCTCGTTTACATTTCGATCGAGAAAATAGGGTCCTATGATTCTCCATCTTCTTTTATGCAGGTTTGCAGCTGTTCTTCTTCACGCATTATTTACGGTCTCTGTTGATGTAGAAGCCAAACTTTCTCGTCACTTTTTTTAGGGGACGCCCCGGATCTCTTTTTCCTTGTGGGCTTAGACCTCCTGCTATTTTCAGTAATCTATCGCATCGAATCGCATCTTCGTTACGCTCTGCCCTTTTGGGACACAATACATACAATTTTAATACCATTTTTAAACTGCAAGAAAGGGCAATTCGCTACATATTTCGTCTTCAGAGCAGAGAACATTGCCAATCTTACTTTCTGAACCATAAAATCCGAACTCTACCTGCGCTATTCATCCTTGAATCTGTCTCACTAGTTCGTAAACATCTTTCTGATCTACCTGAACGTCACCACCATAACTACGTTACAAGACGCTTTGATCACGAACTTTATCTTCCAATACCAAGCACAGAGTTGACTAAAACCTCAATCATCTACAACGCAATCAAGCTGTACAACCATCTCCCAATCCAGCTTAGATCGATATCAATCTATGTAAAATTCCGCAGGAAGGTTAAATCATACCTCCTAATGAGACCCCTTTACGCAGTTAGTGACTTTTTCGGAGGAGGGTAAAATTTTAAATTTAAAGCTTTGTATTTTTTGTGCTTTTTGTGTTTTTTTTGTATTTTTTTGTGTATTTTTACACGTACCTGACAACTTAGTTTGTCAACATTATGTATTACTTGTTTGTTTGTTTACCATTTTGAATTGTAATTTTCCTTAGCTTTGTCGATAAAATTTTGTAATTTTCATGACAATAAAGCATACATTACTATTACCGTTGTTGGCTGTTTCAGCGTGGTCATTGCATTCGTTTCTTCTTTTTCTAACGAATTTCATAGTTTCTTTTATTCCACATTAATTTGTTAGTATCTTATTTCTTATTCTATCTCTTCTTGTTCCTCCTACGGCAAATACAAGAACGCCTGGACAGTCGACGACGGACCGGTGTCAAGCAGAAACGGGTAGCAAAGGATAAGGCTACTAAGATCGCGGCTGCACCTAGCTCCTATTATTCAAATTAACCTGCAACACTCTCGGGTCGCCACTGCCACCATACGCAGGCGCCTAGATGGACAGCAAGAAATAGCACCAATCCGAGAGCCAACAACGATAAATCCAGCATCCTTGGCCTGGACAACACCAAAGGTACCGTTTTTTCCGGTATCCAAGGATAACCAAGGACATGTTTGGCCCAAAGCAGTTTAAGACCCATTCCATGTCGAACTACTGCGGCAGAAACATTACAACTGTGGAAACTGGATGTGATGTATTAGGTGGCCAAACAAATGTAGTTTTTGCATCAGTTTACCTGAGGTAATTAACACACAGATCTGGCGAGACCCACACGCTTCGCCTCCCACAGAGGAGGACTGGGCGGTGGCGAAATAGGTGGTACAAGATCCCAGAATTATATGGCCAATTAGAAGTTTCCAGCCATTTAAGTCGCCTGGGGTATTCCCACCTCTGCTGCAGTGGTGCGTTGACGCCCTGCCAGACCCATTGGTGACTTTTTTCAGGGGGTGCAGCACTTGAAGGTATGTACTTGAAGAGAGAAGGGGACTGAAGGCGGTTTTGATACCAGGGTATGAAAACCTGGCCCAGGACGTATACACTATACACTGGCCAAATCTTTCCGTTACATAAGACTGACCAGTTTTCTTTTGAAAACACTGGAACGGCTATATGACCGACATATAAGAGAAGTGGCGTTGCTCCAAAACCCACTTCATTCAAACCAATACGCATACATCCCGGGTAGATCTACTGACTCTGCCCTCCACTCTGTGGTGCGGCGGATCGAAAAGTCATTGGACAATAATATAGAGTGCTTTTGACCGACGTGGGGTTGAGCCGACCCTGGTGGGCTGGCTACGTCTCATGCTGAGGCAGAGGGCAATAAAAGTTAATGTAGGAGACACAAAGACTAGAGGGCTTATGGACCGCGGCTATTCTCAAGGAGGCGTTCTGTCGCCACTTTTGTGGAACCTTGTGGTACATGACTTTCTCTATGCACTCAACATGTCAGGTTTCTACACAATTGCATATGCGAACAATGTTACCGTTCTCATATATTTGAGGACGTGCTTTGTATCTTATGCAGACAGCTTAGGGCCCAATATGATGGCTTAACTGACCCCATGTGACTTTTTGCCACCTTCCCCACCATCGA
Organism: Osmoderma eremita; assembly: GCA_031763485.1. Taxonomy (NCBI): domain Eukaryota; kingdom Metazoa; phylum Arthropoda; class Insecta; order Coleoptera; family Scarabaeidae; genus Osmoderma; species Osmoderma eremita. Next base: position 9,889 of record JARFOC010035870.1, read on the forward strand.
ATCCAGAACCCTTCTAAAAGTGTGTTGATCCCTGCAGTTCGTAATAACTGTTTTATTTTATTGGTGTCAGAGCGTGGTTACGTAGAATTGGTCATCGGCCTGGTAAAAACCTACAAAACTATGATCATCATCACCGGCGTTGATGATAATCATGGTTTTGTAGATCTTTACCTTTTTGGATGATTCTATTTCTCAGAATTCCATATTACCATATCCAATTATCATAAAAATTTCAATTCTTAGTTGTAGAGTTAACATATTTTTTAACTACTTTTGTAATTATTCCCATGTTACTCTGACTGTGACTTACGCTTGCATTTTACAAACTTTAAATTTTTAGATGTTAAACATTTTTGGATCTGCCTTTTCACGTTCAATCCAAAAATATACATACATATATAAAAAGTATTCTATTAAAAATGGATGACGCCATATCGAAAACCGTAGCCAAATTCGCGTGTTGGAGGGCTGTTCCAAAATACCTTTGGCTTGAGAAATAACGAATTTATTCCTTACTTTATATACACACTGCATACATGCTATTACTACCATACCTATCTTCATGTTCCTAATTGCCCTTTGATAGAAAGACTTCGTAAGTTTGTTAGTTGTTTTCAGGTATCTCAAAACGTATAAATTGGGTGTTAAAACTGACATTATTTGTTCTCCGCAACCTGTGGGCATCACCAATAAGTGTTCTAAATGCTAAAAGATTTAGATTTGAAATCGACTTTGCTTAAAGTTCGTGAATTTTACCTGTATAACAGGACCCATTAGGTCGGAATTGAAGACCAACTTACTTCTAGCCGAACCTTGAACGATATCCCTGGGCAAAGTAATTTCCCACGATATATTCTTATTTCCCAAAGAATCTTAATAAAGAAGAGGCTTGTTAATTGTTATAGCTATTGGAATAAAAAGAGTAAACGTTTACCATTAACGCACAGAACAGTGCTCTTTACGATTTCGCTGGAATAACCTTCGGATTCTATAAGGATAGATTTATAAACGACATCTCTATAATGGGAGAATTAAATTAGTTTAATATAATTACAATGAATTATAGTGAGAAGTATTAGGTAGTTTAATTATCTCCAATATTAAAACAATAAATTTTGATTACCTTCGATTAATGATTACATCTGGTCCGCAAGTCTCTGGATAAGAATAATCGATTACTGCGGACACAGTTATATTTATTTGTCCTAGTTTGTAAAATTTGAGACGGTAAGTATAGGATTCAGTATCTTCTTCTTTCAAACAAAATATAAACGATTTGTTTTCACCGTGCGCCACTTCTAGACCGTCAGTTTCTTCCAACGTTACCCTTACCTAAAATATTTCGAGAGATTGCACGAAATTATTAGTCTATTTTTACTATTACTTTTCATACTGGTATGCTGTGATTCAAATAATTATGCACAACTACGGCCAGATGCAGAATTTCATCTATTTTCATGGAATTTGGTGTTAGAACATCCAGGAAAAATGGTTTGAATGCGGTTATCTCGATCGTATGGCTTAAACCAATACCTTTGTATGGAGAAACGCACACAACATTTGTAACCCAAGTTGTTATGCTATCCGGTAAGTGTCGTTCCAAGATAGCTTCGCCGTCTTTACTGAAAAATTATACAAATTAATTATTTGTAGAAAGGAATTTCTTTGGATTGCTTACCCTACCAGTACTAAATCCCAAAGCCATGATTCTGGAAAGTATGAACGTATATATGAACCATAATCCTCATTCTCGACTTCGTATTCCAAACTGTTTGGTTTGTATATTAAGAAGTGGGGGTTGGTTTGACCTGTAAGCTTAACACTATACTATTGCCCCCACTCTGATACTAGAAACAGTATAAGCATTTACCTTTCTCGCACGGTTTTGATATGGTTCTCATGTTTGATATCACTCCAATGCTATTCCTCTAGATCAAGTGTTTTAATTACTAAACAATATCGCCAATGTTTTTCATGTTATTACCTTAAATATTTCATATGTGTCAAAATGTGACGAATGCTCTTGAGATATAAAATTATTTGATGTAACACTAGCTGCTTGTCGTTTTTTTCGTAAATCCCATGGGTTTAGGTGTATATTTGCTGGAAAATACGGTTATTCTGAGAAAATGTGAATTAACAGAATACAGAGCAACAAAAAGAAGCATAACTGAATATTGTAAGACAAAATTAATTAAAATGGCCGGTTAAATGGAACAAAGAATCGCGCAAGCTTTTGTACTTTTAGAGATTTTAGTATTTTTAATTTTAGTTTCTACTTCCATTAGAAAAAGTATTGCAAAAATAATAGAGAGTTAGTGTTTTTAAAAGGAAACTTTAGTAAAGATTGCAAGGACTGTTGGGCAGCACAATAAACACACTGTTCGGATTACTCCTCCCGCACAAAGTATTAATTAATTCGGGACGACACGTGTTTCGGGAATACGTGGATTACCATTATCAAATCGAATAACCGAATGAACGCAAAAATAACTATAAACTCTTTCTTCCTTCATTCCCTCTACTTATCCCTAACAATGATAAGGGCGCTTTTTCCCGATTAAGAAGGTTTTTATTCTTTTATGTAAATGGTTCATAAGCATCTAGCTCACGCGTCGAAGTTACCGATTTCATTAGTGTGTGTATGTGTATTGCAAACTTGGTGAGGGTGGTACAACCACGCGCACTTAGGCCACCCTTAGCGGGCCCTTTGTGCTACTCCCCCGCTCCAGTTCCTGTTGTGGTTTTCGATCCATCCGTAAAAATGGTAATCGTTGGTGATAACACGATGTGGGGCTCAATGTGGACACGGTATCGCCTACGGAAAGCAAACACCGGGGGCACGCAGTCCTTCGCAGCATCGAGGAGGGGTATCTTGGTGACGTCCTCTCGAACAGTGCTAACGTGACCGCGCGCCGCCCCCGTCGCATCCAGAAGACCACTAGCTCGTAATCTTATGGCCGTCCTAAGTGCCACCTCCTCCACGAAGAGATGCTTCCATTGCCACCGTAGGGGTGGTAGAGGGAATGAAGGCAGAAGTAAAAGTAGTGCACGTTTCTAGTTATTTTTGCGCTCATTCGGTTATTCGATTTGATAATGGGAATCCACGTATTCCCGAGATACGTGCCACCCCGAATTAATGAATACTTTGTGCGGGAGGAGTAAAGCGAACAGTGTGTTTAAAGAAACTTTATTTTATAATACACAAAATAATAATTGTTAACGTTAATTCCTACAGATGGGGGTTGATCATTTCTCATCTTTAATAGCGTATCCCTCTTATATACGGGTTAGGATAGACATTTCCATTACATTCACAAAGGTGCATTGATGAGCCGGCGAAACGTACGTGCATATGGTGGAGACGATGGCATAAACGTTTTTCTATTAAAATAATAACTATTTCTATATAATACAACTGTTGGTTATAACTTATTGGTTGTCTTCGCTGTGAGTGTCAAGTACCAGTTTAAGTGAGCTTCAAGTCACTCGCAGTAGATTAGTTTACCTTTTGGCAGTGTTGGCCATTTCGGTTTTTGTTAGTAGGTATTCAGTGCAGTGACAACCTTGAGACATGCAAATTAATACCAAATCTATCTATCTATCTCCCTTATTTCACTTATAACTGTATCTCCCTTGCACTGTCCGGTATATGTTGGCAGAGAGCGCACACGTTGATGGTAATACCCGATAGCATCGTCGTTTTTGGCATCCTTTCTGTTAATCATTCGCTATTTTTATTATTAACCTCTTGTACATACTACTGAGAAATTAGAGTTCAAATGAGCATTCCTCAAACAAGAGTAATGAGCAGGAGTGATATCCATACCACATGCAATGTGTACATCACCTAGAACCTTAAGATTATAATGGCCGCATGCAATTTTGTCTCTGGATAAATAATAATCCTCGTGTATCGCGCATCAATAACACTCGGACCTCCCATGTTTTGTCGAACGACGAAATGGTCGAAAAACATTTTCAGCACATATATGGTTAACACGTGTTGTGTATATCTGAACTGCGGTTGCAGGATGGAATTTACGATGGACCTGGTGATGCAAGTCTACTATGAACCGCGAGCCAGACTTCCGAGTACTATTCCAGTTAGGTCGCGTTCTCCATTTCGTTACGTTACCCCACATTATACTGTATTTTTCTGTATTAAAGATTCTGTGACTTCAATACTCAGGTCAGTTACCTGCAAACGCCAAGTTCATTGCCGTTTTACTGAAACTGATATTTAAGTTCACAACCTTGCTCTGTAGTAGCGGCTTGCAGGTTTCCCTACGGCCAGGTCAATGCTGGTAAGAGTACAGCACCACAAGCCGTTCCTGGTCGCAATTTTGTCCTCAACACCCTTGGCCAGGTAAACAGACAAAAACCCTCTTCGTTCGGTGCATACAGAAGATATGCATTTAATTATACGAATTGTAAATTATATTTAATCTCTCTTATTAAATATAGTGCTGTCAGATATCATTTTAATCCGTATTCCATTGCTAATTTTCTGAACGAATGAATACGTAATTAACCCGTGATTCAAACACAGTAAAGCTTTGTTTTCGTATAATATTTTTAAATGAATATTTGTCGGCGTATGATTGGTTGAACCCTTCGCCAACCTAGGTAATTTTGCTCTTCTTCGGGAGAAAATTCCCAAAACAGGTTCAGTTCGTTTTTAAGTTCGGTCACTGGCAACACACGAAGATCTTCGTTCGATTAGGAGGGGACAGCGATTTGTTCTTCACCGACCAGGACATTAACTGAGTTCCTTTCCGTTCGCCCAGGACACACAATGTTCATCTTCGTCTGACCGCGACAAGACAACAGGTCGTCTTCATTCGACCAGGACAAGACTCGTAGCTCTTCCTCTTCGTCCGTTCAGGACAGAACAAACCGTTCGTCTACATCCGATCCCGACAAGCCAGTGTTGTTTTTTTTGGTATAGGTACCATGTGGTACGTGTTAGATGTTACCTTCACCGTTTCCAAGCCCATTCTTCAAGTTAGGAACCCCCAAGTAGCCCATATTTCAAATAGTATCATTCTAAATTATTTTAACTTTTTTTACATCAACATCAGAGATGACCCAACTCGTACTGTCACAATCTTATCGCATACGTACAGTATGTTCATATCGTTTATTCATTATTTATTTCAATTTTAAATAATTCTAGCCGAAAATTATTAAACACTGCTTTGACCAAACACTCATAATTTTTTCCGCTTAAAAACATCACTCCCTCCCCCCCCCTCCAATCGTTTCTAATAGTGTTTAATTCGTGGTTTTGAGATCACTACGTCAATTTTTTACAAAATGAATTACAAAACCCACTAAAGGATGTTCATCTAAACATCAGAATGAAAATCTATTATCAGCACGATGCGATGGAGCTCCTGCACGTTGGTCAGGTGAACCAACATATTATATGAAAAGTCTCCAGGGCGTTGGATTGGTTGCGATGGTCTTATTAATTGGTCTCCAAGATCTCCCGGCCTCACATCATTAGACTACTCTTTATAAGGCTGTTATACAAGAGGTATACAAAGTAAAAGTGGACCTTCAAAAACGCAGTGGTGTTTTGAACAATACGTCTGAGGAATTTATGACGTTATAACTTCAAACAAATAAAAATTGCATAACAACTTTTTTTTTTATTGTAAAATATTAATAGTTTGGGGCGTTCCTCCTTACTCACTTGTGTATGTTCTCCTGTTGTTCAATAAGATAAGTACTTACCAGGTCTTTCTATTGCGGTTGTTGATAAACAATTCCTTTTATATGAGAACAAACGTTTCTCTGGTTGTTCGTATAACTTTATTATTGCATCGGCAGTCATTGTTTTGTAGGATCCAAGAAAGGTAATTGCTTTGTCAATGGCTGATACAGAACATAGCGAATTACTATCAGTATTCAAATGTAATTCTACTGTTTCACCGGGGTACAGTTTATTGTATGACCATTTTGTTTTGACCTACAGATATGCAAGTAAAAGAGGATGCGTTATTTTTTCTTAAAACTCACATTGTTCGGTAAGCATTTTTCAACATTAATTTCAGAATTAGCAGCGACAACTTCATCTTTTGCTATGTAATATATTAACAAATTTGCTTTGGTGTAAACTTTATCTAACTGCATTTTCAAACTAAATTTATCTATCGACTTTTCATTATCAACAAATTTTCCGTCGTGCCCTATAATGTTCGTATAATCATTTAAATTTAGTTGTTCTTTCCTTGGACTGTGTTTTATTTGACCTAGCTTCAAGATTTCGTCTTTGGATGTTAGCTGAAATAGTTAATCAAGCATCAAACAATGAGAAGGTAATAATTTATGGTTGTTGCTTCTTACAATGTAATTGAACGTAAGATTTTCCGAATCTTTAAAATTGTCTGATATGTATGAGATTGTGAAATGAAGATTGGAGCCACACTTTGGAAAAGATCTATGATGTTTTTCTATATAAACTGAGTTGTGGGATCTTGAGTACCATTTCTTTAAAGTCATGGCTGCCGAAATACCATAATTAACTCGACTCACAGGTAATGCCTGAAATTAGAATATCAAAGTAAAGGTTCGCTGTTTGTTTGTATCCGAATGCAGAGACTTAACACTGCGGCCTTGAGGCTTATTGTATCAATCTACATTAGGTTTGTGTAAATGTGCATTGTGTGTGTGTGTGAAGTGTATGGCTTGTTACTGCCTCTCCTCGCCGTAAAAGAGCAGCAGTGTTGATTTATCCTCAACACTGAAGGGTAACGGGAGAGGTACCGACCACCGTTGCTGCAACCGATCTTTATAAAAATCGATTGCCGCAACGGAGATTCGAACCATCAAGATCCCCTACAGATGCGTAGTTTCAAAGTAAAGATACTAAGGTGATTGTTTTAAAATTGTTAACATATAATATATTTTTTTACAACGTTTACCTGCAAATTTAGCTGTACGACATTCTCCTTCAACGGCAATATAGTAAAATTTATGACGTTCTCACTACTAATGGTAAAATTCTTGCAATCCCTTTGTCTAATGTTCCACACTTTCTTCACAGCAAATTCGCAACAAATCTGTATCACTTCATTTTTCAAAGGTATCATTATATTGGTCAGTTTTAATTTCCCTTTGTATGGAAAACCAGGTTGGAAATATTCCTGTTCATTGGAAAATTTAATTTGATACTCTTGACGTACCACACGTACTTTCACCGTTTGGACTTCAGTAATATTAGTACCCTTTTCGGTTACAGCTCCCGTCACGAAAAGGTACCTTTCAGGAATGTTGTCGTAGAAGTAAAGGTCATCATTGGTGTACCTAAACTTCAAGCAACCATTCTTAATCTGTAAAAGGTATTAAATATGAACTGAACTATTTCGGAAAGTAAAACATATAATTGCCTCTTTAGTTTTGTGTACATCTTTAATTTCAGAATTAACCGCGTAGGACACCTTAATGTTCGAAATCCCTTGTACGTGCTCCCCGTACGGATATCTGGCGCAAATGTGAAAATAAAAATTTTTCATTCCAGTGTATATGATCCTTGGTGTGAAAATTTTTACTTGGAAACGCGGTAAAATGTACCTCTTTACATGAAATACTTTTGTAAACCCATTTGCTTCTATTTTCCATTTTCCCTAAATGTTGTAGAAATTATTAAAGATAAAGCCTCATAAAGGAATCAATGATATACAATCGTTACACCCGGTTTTCACCAGAGATGCTTCATAAAAAATACATGCAAACGACATATGATTTTTTTTAAATTTGATTTGTTATCCATAAATTAATTTTTTTTTTAATAAAACAGGAATGACCGCAAGGGTGTTTGATATAATGGGAATACTTTTTGTTTGTATTTTTTTCAAAATGAGAATAATTTGTGCTTGTTTAAAAATAAAATTTGTATTTACTTCCACTATTACAAAATATGCTTAAAAAACTAAAAATTAGTTTCTTCGCAAAAATCTAGAAATCTTATTATTGCTGCTATGAATCTATGGAAAAAATTAATTAAGAGAAAGCTTCGAATTAGTAATTTTCTTATGGGGATATTTTATGCTTGGTTCGAAATATCGCCTATATGACAATTTCAGAAAATGAAATGAAATGTTTCACACTGCCTTGAACGCAGGGTGTATGAATTCATATTAAAATAAATGGTAAAGTCACTTTTTTAAGTTATTGAGAGAAAATGTTTCTGTAATATTTCCGCAAGGGATATGAAAACAATAATGAAACATTACTTGTTTTTTTATTGTCGTTAATATATGCATATTTGTCAAGAAATTACTTATTATTTCGATAACGTTGCATCCAGGGGGGATTGAGCAGAATAAAAAATGGTGTTGTTCTTATACCAAGTTACTCTTTCAGTCTGTGCAGTTTGATCTAAATCGGGAGGTGCCGGTTGTCGGTGTTTTCTTGTTGGTGAAATGAATTAGATTCCAAAATTCATATTATGTTTTATATTTTGTCTACATATTTTACCTATATTATTTAATTTGCGGTTTGCATGTATTTATTAAAATTGACGTGAACTATTATAGATTTTTTGTTGTTGTTTTACAACATTAAATATTTAATACGTATTAAATACTACACTAACCAGAGTCGTATCTTCCGCCAGTTGAAATTCTTCCTGGGCTAATCCTAATTCCATCGGTATACTATGCCATACAGCAACAGTGTTTCCAAATGGATTATATAATTTAGCGTCAGTTATCTAAATGTTTGTAATTTAATAACAATAAGAAACTACACGCATCATGAGATTTACCTTATAGCCGCTCGGTGGTCTTAAATTGTGATCTAGTACAAGAAAACGGATTTTCACTTTTTCTCCCATTCTGTAAAAGTTCCGGTCCGTTTCAATAAAGGTTGTATACACAGCTGGATATATAAATGGTACGTCGTCAGCGTTGAACCAATGCATCGTGCCATTCAGTTGCATTTGTAAGTCGATGTTGGTGGAAACTTTGTAACTCTGATGTATGCGCGGTACATTGAGTAAAAAACAGGAATTTTCTAAAACGATTAACATATTTTGATGCATATACATTATTATAGTCGTTGTTTCTTTTGCTAATTTGTGGAACGCTATGAACTGCCCAAGTGAAGATTCTTTTTATAGTCTGTCAAATGTAATGTCTAATTTCTGCAGGAAACGTATTGTACGAGCCCTAATAACTATGTATATGTTGGAACAAGCAGTTATATTTCGGATAATAAGACGATTTACCAACATATATTGACCGAAGACTTTTAATTTCGAGAGAGCTATCATACAACATATTGCTGCTATTTTGAAAAAAAATGGCATAATTACTTTTTCTTTTTTTTATTGCTATTATTTGGTAATTTGGTGTACAAATATGCTGACAACTAAAAGTTGGAACAAGCATTATCGCACTTTATATTATTAATCCGTGTAAGCTCTATGCGACCAAGTAGGCGATAAAATAAAAACAAGTCATGCTTTGGTAGCTTATTGTTGTTAACAAATTATCAGTAGCTCGTTTTCTTGTGACAGTTTCAGTATAAGTTTAATAATTTTAATTACAAGCATGGCACATGGCACGCCTATAAATGAAAAAGTACGCCAATTCAGTAGTAATACAATTGCTAATGAATTCGTTATTGTGAAGACAACAAATAGCAAAAAGTTCAGGCAGACCCAGGATAGTTTTCATTTGATGAAACTATGCAAGTCAGGAAGGAGAAATGCGTTACGCGAGATTACCGCATGATAGAATAAAGAAACGGGGCTGAAGATTTCTCGAGAATGTTGTCGAAAGTATATCCACAAGTGTGGTCTGCATTTTTATGAGGTATTGTTGATATTTCTATAGTATGCAATATTTTACTCATCTATAAATGTGTTTTTTTTTGTTTTGTTAATAGGCAAAGAAAAATCGTGGACTGAATATGACTAGAATAGTGAGGAATCAAAATTTGATGTTTGTGTAGGAGACCACCGTAAACGTGTTGCCCGGGATAAGAAGGAAACATTTCATAAGGACTGCCTTAAAAGAAAAGTAGAGTTTCCAAATGGCATTATGGTTTGGGGATGTATATCGGCGAAAGGATTGGGCACTATAAAGTTCATAAAAGGTTCTGTTAATGTTCTAAAATATGAAGAAATTCTTCAGACCTCGTTAGGTATTGACAAAGATTAGGAAATTATATCCAAACGGAAACTCTGTAATTCAGCAGGACGGTGCATTATGCCATACTGAAAAATCTACTAAAAAATGGTTTGGGGATGATAATATCAACGTTTTGTCAGATTCAAGTAACAGCCCGAATTTTAATCCCATAGAAACTCTGTGGCATAAAATGAACCAACAATCCTCAGCGAAATGTTTCTCAATTGCGTGAAAAACTGCAAGAAATTCCCACCTGAACTTTGCAAAGGTCTTATTAATTCTATGCCCGCTAGGATTCAGGCAGTTGTTAGGGCGTTACGGCTTACCAACTTGTTCTCAAATTAGGATAAATATCGCTTGCTCCAACATCTAGTTAATTATAATTATACAAAGTCAATATAAAAAATGTATGATGGAAATCTAAGACTTTTATTTTCCGGAAATGCTTTAAAGCATTGCACAAAATGTGATTACATCAGCCCACAAAACTTTTTAAAAAATGGTTGAAATATTTAATCGAATATACATATTAATTGCGTGTTCCAAGATGGTTCGTATAACAAATTTTGGTAGCGGCAAATCATGGACTGACGCGGTATTCGCAATACCGCAAATGAAAGCAAAGGCGTTTAATAGGAGGGCATATATGTGTTTATCGATCTTGAACAGGCATTCGAGAATATCCAACTATGCTAGATATACTATACCGCAGACAAGTTCTGCAATCTATAATGAAAAGTGTAAAAACACATACAGGTATTGAAAATTTTCATTTTGGATGCCGATTTCAATGAATTACCGCTAGAGCATTGCCGAATCGTACGGGCCGCCCGTTCCGTGATACCGGCAGCCGGTAGTGCGCTCTCGCCGAGTAAACATCATAAATGTACGCGTGCCAGATTACTGCAATCTGCGATCAGCGCTGCTCGATCGCTTGCATGCATGCGCAAGCAGAGTCCCCACAACGTACATATATTGCATTGGCAACTATGACAGTTTCTTATACATATGTTTCGCTCCTATTAGCAGATGTGAAATTTCCAGCTATGTATATGTAGATAACACAATGCACGGGGAGGGGACGGAGGCTCGACGATTTGGTAAACGCTGCCTATAGGTACGCTGAATTCAACGAGCATTTCCACCTATTTCAACATATATGTAAATCATATTGAACAGTTCCCGCGTTGTGTAAGCCATGCTCGAAACGTTCCCACATAAGAATCGAAACACACGAGTCGACCGAATTGTTTTCGCCTACCGCTACTGCTCTCTTTCTTACGATAGCAACATGCACTTCTTGAAGTGGTGTGGCGTGATGAATATTTTATAAATATAGTTTGCTATTTTTTACGAGGGAATTTGCGCGAAATATTTGGGAAGTAGATCAAATCAAATTGCACCTTCCCATTTTTCATACACTCTACCATCATTTCAAAGGCAGCCTGTATATAGCCGCCTGTATCTATAGGTATTGCATTGTTTCAAAATGCTAAATTTAATTTCTAATGAATTTTAATAATAATAAATTTTATAATTTTGGATTGTCTTTGTTTATATCAAGTTGACACAAGCCGGGCAATTTCTGAATGACAATTAACTGATATGAAATGTCGCTAATAGACATACGATTCCCCTATGTAAGTCGCCACCGCGTCAATCCCTTTCGGGCGAACTCTGCTTTCTTGGGTTCGTGGAAATAACTCCCCGTACTTGTTTTCTATTGGCTATCTATTGGATTGCGCGATTGGCGAGATACGGATGCTGATTGGTCGAAGTTCGCTTCTCCTGAAAACGCGGGAGCCGAGGGAAAAAATTGATAAAAATCGGTGTTGTTGAGAAATCTGGGTGGTTTTTGTTTGTTGCTACTTGTTAAGTCCACCATCGTAAGGGGTTGCCCAAAGTGTTGGGCAAAAGTTCAGGGAGTATGTCGTTAGAAAGTCAAGTTGCCACGAGCATTACAGTGTGACTCTGAAAGTTTGTTTTTGGATGTACTTCTGGGATACTTCTGGGCGATTCTGAAATGAAAGGTGTCTTGTGCCGATAAGTGAAACACATGAGTGAACGTACCAACCAACCCTGCTTCTCGTCAAGCTGTAATAGCCGTAGTAGAGAGGATCCTCATTGCTGCAGACAGATAAGTCCACAATTTCGTTTTTTTCGAGTATCTCTCGAGGCCAGCGTCCATATTGGTGACTTTACACCCACGCTAATTTTTGTATATTTTAATGCGGTATTAGGCATTGCGTTTTCCCTGATTTATTTATATAACCACGTGTGTAATTTTACTGAACGCGTATGTTTTTATGTATTGCGCTGTTGTGCTTATTTATGTATGGTTAATCGACATATAATTGTTTGATGTTAACAATTAAATTTGACCGTGCCCTTGACTTTCATTTCACCAGACGTGCTGACTCCCCCTATCATCCGGCCTTTTCCGTGTTTATGAGCCAAAAGCTCGGTGGTGCCAAACTTATACCGTATGAATTGACGAAGTTACCCACCACGTCTCTGCAAAGCTAGCCGTAAGTCAGCACTTCCGGACATAACTTCAAAGTAAGTAACGTATCTTGGAACAACGAAAAATTTTGTTAAGAAGCAATATTGGCGCCGTAAACTATAATAAACTATAGTAGTAGCATACAGCCTTCCTGAGCTCCCTCAGGACTCTATGGCGGCAATTTGATGTTGGGGAACTCCACTGGCGCGTCGTTTTTCATCTGATGGGCCCGCGTGTGCCGTATTAAAGTTCTTCAAAACCCTTCTGTTATGTGGTCTTGTGTAATTGTTTATGTTCATTTACAATTTATAGAAACAATAAAGCATTCTCTGGTTTAGTAAAATTTTTTATACCCATTAATTGTCGCTGGCTGGATTGATATTACCCATATTCCCTACAAAACAGAGACCGTCTTTACCGGTTGAGCCTCGGATATTAACGGAATCTCTAATATTAAATTCAAATATCAATCGTATAGGTGGCAGTCCTGCGTGTATTCAATTAACCCCGATAAACAATTTGATCCCTAGCACACGAACCTAATATGATAGCGATGAGTTGTCAAATAACCGCAAGATGCTGTATAAGATCATGGCAGTATGGACATTTTACAGCGCTGTACAGCCAGTGGTTTCAGTTTCAGTTTCAAATAAATTAATTCAATGTCAGCATTTTCTAACCTTTGCTGAATCCTTGAAACATAGTGGAGTTATTAGCGGTACAAGACTAGTTTCTAAATTACAAGTACTCCGTTACTTCTTTTTCCAATGTATAAAAAACTGTCGTAGTTGCCAATTCAGTATATGTACGTGGTGGGCCTCTGCCTTCGCTAGATACATACGCAACCGAGCGGGCAGCGCTGATCGCAGTAAGCTGGCACGCATACATAAGATATTTACCCGACGAGACCGCACTACCACCTGCGGTATTCCCAACAACTGTCGGTATCGCGGAACGGGCGATCCGTACGATTTGGTAACGTTCTAGCAATAATACATTGAAATCGAAATCCAAGATGAAAATTCTCTATACCTGTACACATTTAGGAGGCCGTGCCTTAATCCAACGAAACAACTAATTGTTAAGCATAACTGTTATTTACTGTTTTGAGGTGATTACCAACAAGTGAATGTATTATTTATTAAAGAAGCACCATGCACAAAATAAACGTTACATTCAACTAACTGCGTGTGTATTTAAAACATGACATCGACCAACGTATCGATATAATGACAGCAATGCTACCAACTTATATAATAATAACCTATGCCATATAAATAACTACACGTTAATTGTTCTTCAACAATAAGTTGACAGATGCGTGGTTCTTTGGAATAATTGTTGTTGGATCCCCACAAATTTGTATCGAACCTTTTACAAAGAAACCTGGAATTCTACGGATGCTAAAAAGGGCAGCCCAAATATTTACCTTCGCGAGCATGGTAAACATGGTTTTTATTTTCTATTATACTTACAATATTACGCACACAGGTATTACATATCTAGGTAAGACAAACGAGATTTCTAAATTGATAAAGATAGGAATGCCATACTCTCCCACTACTGCTATTTTCAAATCTCACTTGATAAATTTGTGCAGTTTCTCTTACAGCGCGATTAAAAAAAAACATATATAGAATTTTCATATCAACGCGAAAACAAGTTTCATTACACTATCGTATTCCTTTATACATTTTTCTTTTGTCGGGGAGGAAACTTATCCACAATCATTGAAAAAACAAGTGGTAAAACAGAGAAACCAATAAGTTAATTGAGTTTAAGCCAAACCGATAACTGAAACATGTACAAACAAAAAGGAATACCATAATTAAAAAAGTGCAATCAACTCTGGTTTGAAACTTGAGGTATTTCATTACCAACAGTGCGCCAAATTAAAAAAAAACAAAAAACGAATCACCTTATATATACAGTACAAGGATTACCTGACATCACATTGATATTTGTTGTATGATGTTGCTTGTTAACTTTCATATCTATTAGAAGTCTAGTTGGTAAAATTGCATTGTAAAGGCTTAAACATGCAGTTGGCTTTACTCCAGAAAGTATTGTCATGGGATAAGTGAAGACAAAGCCTGGTTCTTTCTTCTTCAACTCCTCGCTGTAAATATCGAAAATAAAATCGGGAATGTTTTTGAATTTTAAAATATATATCCCCGTGTATATTTCAAATTGGTGTAGACTATTTTTAAAAATATTCATTTTATTATATGCGAAATGCTCAGAGCTATTTGTTCACCATTGTTAACTTTGTTATTATTGGTGGAATTTTGTCTAAATTGGTTAAATGGCGAAAAATTGTATTTATTTTAATGGAACATTCTATATATTTTTCCATATTTTGAAAGAATGTTATTTAAAACAAATGTTTATACAGAATAACCCTAACTTTAAGAGTAAGCAATTAAAAACATCTCAAAATAGGCATTGCCAAATATCAAAATCCTACAAAAAGGAAAGTACAGTCTCATTTAACAATTTTATTTCCGAAAATCGGAAATAGTATAAGAGTTCTTAGAGGACTTAAATAATTGATGAAAATATTTAGTAAACTATCGCATTGCGAACAAATTCTTATAAAGAAATAAAATTAAGCCAATACCTTGACAAACCAGGTAAGATATAATTGTTAGAAATTAATTTTAAACAATAATATTATACTAACAAATACCTTTGTATTATATCACCAACAGCATAATAATTGAAGAAATAGATTAATTTAAAGAATATCAAGAGCTTCATCGTGTTGCACTATACCTCACTGCAATTTTCAACTGCACTTATACAACGTCAATTACCGGTAAGTAAACTGCGGCAACTGGTTAAATGGGTCTTCTAATTCAATTGTTATCTGTGCCTTGTGCACCAGTTTCCTCCTCAAGCGATGAACTTTGTGTTTTATATTGTAGATAACTTTTTTATTTCAACATATTATCGTTGCGCATTTATTATGATCCGTTGACATTCGTAATTTTTCTTAGAGTGGTTTAATTTCCTCTGATTGTGATTAAAAGTGCATCTGCGTATGAATTATTTTAAGATATGACAGAACGACGCATTGTGATAGCTGTTAATAGATCGTTGTGATGCACGGAAACAAGGAAGTGTAGGCATTAAACATGGCGTATTTCCGAAACAGGAGAAAGAAAATTGTGGTTCAGTTTGAAGAGTAATTCAAAAGTTTTGGAGCAGTTAAAATTATTGTTTTAATAGTATTGTCGTTGTTGATGCATTTGTGCTTTTTTGTTTAAGTATCTATGTATAAATGTCCAGTTTTCATACATACAATAGAGTACACTATTGTACGTATAATAATTAAGAGCGTCAAAATATTCTTGATTTGTAAACTTTTTTTTGTATTGTTACACTCACGGAAACCTCGATATTAAGAGAAGAGATAAAATCGTTGAAAGATGAATTAAAAACGATTCGACAAGCTAATGATTAAACTTCTGGAACTTAATAGTGATAAAAACCAGCTGAAGAGAGTGTAAATATTACGCAAACTTCCACAAAATAATCTCATTCTAAGCAAGGTCACATACGCTAACACATTTAATACCAAAAAGAAACCTAACAAGAAAGCTTCGTCGAGTGAAGAAGAAAATATAAAACCCGCATCGAAAATAAATGTTGATGCGGATGTTTCCAAGGACATATCAACATCTAAAATTAGCGATATAAGAACAACAAGAACGAATGACCGGAAGTCAAATACAATTTATGGTACAGCTGAAAGCGATTGTGCAATAAAGCAGTTGAAAGATATGCTCATCTCCACGTCTATCGGTTGGAACCAGATCTATCGGTTGATCAATTGTCAAGCTT
>JARFOC010035879.1:0-26352 GCA_031763485.1 Osmoderma eremita
GATGTCTTTTTGTTCCTGCGAAAGGTTTTTTGGAACCATTTTCGAGCAGATCTTTCTCATTCCCAATTCATTGGTCACAACGGTGGTGTGAGACAAGTTCAACCGTTCCTCGATCATTCTGACCGTTAACCGACGATCCGAACGCACAAGATCGCGGATTTTGTCGACATTGCCGTCGGTTCTTGCAGTTTAAGGCCTTCGCTGCGTGGTTCATCTCCCATCGACTCTCTTATTTCTGAAAATGCCTTAAACCACCGAAAAACCTGGGCTTTTGACAAAACACCGTCTCTGTAGGCCTGCTCAAGTTTTGCAGAAGTTTCTGTTGCACTTCGCCCAAGTCTGGAGCAAAATCTGATAGCACACCGTTACTCGAAATTAATGTTTTTCATTTGTAGAACGCACTACGAAAACCGGGTTCACGGAAAAAAACGACAACGGATAACGAAATGACTTGATCAAGTTCAAACTTGTACTGAACGCGTATTGCAATGTCCACTTGTCGCCCCTCTATGTTCCGTGCTTCTCGTGTTGCCATATCAAACGCTACGCTGTCAGTCTCATTACTTAATTTACACACCTTGTACATGCAGAGGCATTCGTATGGAAATATTACAACAAATGCAATATAATTTTTATGTAATAATCCCAAGAAAGAAATATGTGTTTATTTATTTAATTAATTATTTATTAATTTATTGTATTCATACTTTTTTTGCAATTTTAATGTAATCGGTTATCGATGAATGATTACTATTATCGGGTGGTATATATAATTAATGACCTTTTTGGGTGTTTATAAAATGGCAACAAGATATCCCAACGATATTAAAAAGTTCATTATTTAAAGTTTATCAGAAATAAAATAACCAATCTATATTCAGGAAGCATTTATTGAGCCAAGGTCACATCAATTTTATTGCTGCGCACCATGTTGCCTACGTACCCGTAATAATTAAGTTCAGGCATACTTCCACGCCCTTTACTCTTCTTTTTAGACAACTTGCTTGAGGATAAAAGAGACTATAAAATATTTCAAATTTTCAAACCAAGGTATCTATAGTTTCCAAAGGTTTCAATTAAACCTGCATATTTATGTATTGTTTTATGATGTTATTAGTTACTGAATAAGCAATGTTAATTACCTTGTTGCATTGAATTAAAATCAATTCGCATTATAATGGAATAAACAGGCACATACATACATATGTTGACGTGTTAATTTACAATCTGGATGCAGTATATATATGTTTTAATTTCATTACAATAGAAGCTGAAACATGAACCTAAGTGACGCGATCTAAAAATAGTAACGAGAAAACCTAGAGAGTGCTATTCCATGTATAGAATTTTAATTTGCATCTTGGAATAAGCATCCTACGTCGCTGTATATCGCATTCTAGAAAGTCTACAGCCTTCGTTTGTCTCTTGACACCTTCGGGTCGCTGCTGCACATTTTGTTTTGAGTGATTCGTTGATATTGTTTTGAACGGAATTTTTTGCGTAAAAGTACCTACGGGTGTGGCAAATATATAGTTGTTTATTCGTTTAAGGCGACCTTAATTAAAATCACAATAGAATGTATCTTAAATAGTACTATTAATATTTGTGTCGCAATAAAAATGAATTATTTCGAATTGTTCATTAGTAAAAATATGAAGTGTTATTGCCTTGTAGATATCCGTGTGGAGGAATCGTTGAAGCGTAACCTTTGTTATTTGTAACTGGCATTTGCATCTATGCAAATTTTGTCGGAATTGGTACGTGGGGATCAAGTAATATACATATGGAGGATGCATAAACATAATATTTGTGGTAAATTCTTACAAAAACTTCGCAAAAATTAATGATTTTGAAAGCCAGAGGTCGCATGTTTCAAGATAAAGTAAACTTATCACTGCAATAATTGAATATAGACGCCAAGCCAGTATGTATGTACTTATTTGTGCATACATATTTTCATATCCTTTCCCATAAAATTGTGCCTAGTGTTATGCATATTAAATTTGTTACATTAACTGCCAGTTTAACTTAATGGCACTCCAATTAAAATTTATAATTTTCCATGATTTTTAATTACACTAATCTAATACAATAATTAATGTCAGTGGCCTTAATATCATGTGCAGTTGTATAATTAGCGTATCACAGACTACTTATATATTCCGTTTTACACACTGGACCTGTTTATGTAAAATTGTTTGAGCTGATTTTGTATTCTATTAATAGTCGATGTTTACTGTAGGGCGATCGGTTTAAAAAAAAGGAAAACATTGTTTGATATACTCCTGAGCAAGGAACGTGATTTTATTCACATAGTTCACTTGGGGCCCACGCATAATGTTTTAGGGATAAAATATTACTATATTTTTGCTTAAGCTTTAGTTCAAGTGTCTTATGTTTATATGTGTAACAAACGCACTAAAACTGCTTGTTCTTGAAGCTGCCAAGAAGATAAGATATAGAGGAAATATTAGCTAGTAATAATTTATGTACGAGAGATAAATGGGTATACGAACTTTCCCTGGGCGTATACTGAAAATAGCTGGAACTAAAACAAAAATACCTTTACAACCGCAATGAGTAAAAAACTCTAGATAGGTATTTCGGCAACTAAATTGCCTTCCTCGGTAGAATCTAGAAAGGAAGAAAATTGGGACTTGGTATCTATGGTTACGGTAATGACATGACATGATGACAGATGACTGTAGGACAATGTGACAGCGACATATAGATGCATAACTAAAATCAATGTTTGACATATTACGACCTATCCATAACTAATGTACTATGAGCATAATAGCTATAAAAAAAAGTTTATAATGCGAGAAATAAATACAATGATTCTCACTGTAATACTGCTATAATATAGCTATAGGCTTTGTTGGTCCATGGCTTCAACTTGCTTTACCCACTTCTTGCGATCGGTTGCTATATCTTTCCAATTTCGTATAAATTTTCCTCTAAGTTCTTCTTCTATTATCTCCAACCATTTTTTTCTAGATCGACCTCTCCTTGTTCTACGTTCAAGACTTTTAACTCTTCGACCTTCTGGTGGTCTATGAAATAATAATAAAAATCTCTACACATTTACTATGGAGATAATTATTCTTGGTTGCTCATCTTTTTCGTTCTCAACAATTTAAATTGTTTTCAAAGGTTTTTTTTAGAATCCATGATTCACAGCCATACACATGGTCTTATGGCAGTCTGATTTTGCTTTTTTTAGATAATTTCTTGGGTCATTAAAGATCCAAACTTTCTATTATTTGCACTTTCATAACTTTTACTACATTTTAGTCTTAGAAATATAGTTTTACTAATTTTATTATTTTCTTTAGTATTCTAAATACATGGCTGATTTCAAAAAGTTTATCTCTGTTCGCAGTAGTATATATAAAAAAATTAATTTGGCACACTTCCTCCTCCTTGATATTTCCCTACCTCCTTACCTTAACTCCTAATCTATTTCTAATGAGTATTGCAAATACTTTGTATGTAACATCATGTCTCACTATGCCTCAAGAAGTGCATTCTACTCTGTCACCTCTGCAGTTGGTTGATCATTGCCTCTGATCATTGTGGGGAATTTTTTCTTTTAACTATATCTTCTCGATGAAGTATATCATACTCATTTGTAATGCATCTCTGAGTGCTTCTCCCACCATATTAATATTTCCTTGGGGACCTAATACAACGACAATCTCGGTACTTCTATCATCCTCATTCAGCGTCTCCTCAAAAAATGAGTTTGTCCTCAATTTTCCACAGAAATGTACCTTATTTACTCTTACCGTAAATGTCTTTGTTATTTTAAGTGTTGTCGCCTTCTGGAGTCTTGTGACGAAATTTTCATTTGTTTATTTCTGAACAGATGTGTGGTGATGGTGAACCGTAGGACAGGAGAAATATATTAACAAGTTATTAATAAATGCCATGCGGTTTTATATCCACGAAACGACGAGATTTTTTTTTATTCGCATTCGACCCTGTTCATATTTTCCCCATGACCATGAACTAGGTAAT
Organism: Osmoderma eremita; assembly: GCA_031763485.1. Lineage (NCBI taxonomy): Eukaryota > Metazoa > Arthropoda > Insecta > Coleoptera > Scarabaeidae > Osmoderma > Osmoderma eremita. The sequence continues at coordinate 4,024 of JARFOC010035879.1, forward strand.
TCAGTGAGATTTGAATGTGTACATGTATCGCTACAACTCCACTACACCACAGACATATTTTCTACATTCCTTTACGGTATTGAAGCCACCATTCCTTAATGAAAGAAGTACAGTGTCGGCCTTAAGTCTATTTCGTTGCAAAAAAATCGAAAATTGTGGTTAGTATTACTGTGAACATAAATATACTGGACGAATTTCGTATTGCTTTAACAAAAAACATTGTAATACATATATTGGCGTACATTGATTTGATTAATTCCTAATGCAGAGGATGGTCTTCTTTATCCCTTAAGACTGCAACTGTCAGGGATATTGTATTACTTGCTTTCGATTGTTTTCTGATTATACGAACATTTCTGCGCCCCCAACAAGGTTTAGTGGTATGCGCGTCAAATTCTTTTCCGGTATGTTCCGTGTCCAGTGAGTAGACACGTCATCACCCTAATCTGCGTTCTGCTGAGAGACAGTATGCCAGTTCCTAAATGTTGTAATCATCTCCTTCCTATGCTCCCGTCTTGCTATGGTGCCAATGCTATCGGTGCTGCTCAGCCACCAGCGCAGCCACCGCACCCCGCGCAGCTGTGATCTCGTTGGCTCAGGTCCAGTGAAGGTTGTTTCGATCTCATCCTCGTTAGCTGGTCAGCCAGCCCATTGGCTGCAATTTCCCCATGCTCCGGTACCCCACATCAGCTAATTGTATTGTGTTTCTCTAGGTAGTGAAGGTCTAGCAGGTAGTTCCATGGAAAGGATCCGATAGGTAATACACATGTTTAAGGTCGCTTGACTGTCCGTGAGAAATAGAAGCAGTTTGGTTTGTTGCCCATGTTGTAGATATTCCCAAACACAGATTTGTTTGTTGTTTGCAGCACGGAGGCATGCCTCCCCAGGAGTACGCGTAGTCTCCGCTAGGTGCTCCCCGGTCTCGAACTTGTGCTCGGTTTTTTATCCGTCCGCGTACCAGATATTGGCGTGCGCAATATTCGTTTCAGCCTCTCGCTCGTTTAGGAATCGTCCACTGCACATTAGCGTATATGCTCCCATTCTTGCTTTCCCTCTTATATAAATATCAAGAGGGAGATAGCTTTAACATGGTCTCCATGGCTGCAGTCGGTAATACAGAGCTACGCCAGTGTCTGGACTCTTAAGGGTTAGTCTGCTGTTTGCCACCAGTAATTATGGCTCTTACCACCGAAGTGTACAGTATTCAAAAGGAAAACCGTAACCAAAAAAATACAAACCAAAATAAATCGTAAAGAAAAGGTCACCCAAAATGCAAATACACTGTGAAGTCAGAGAGAGTGTGCCGCAGTGAAATTGCTTTTCAGTTTGCATCTCATCTACGGGCCATTCTTATTTGATTGCGTTATAATACCATATATCATCTAGCTAGTATATTCTCTTAAAGGTTGGTCCTTTTTTTTAATGTTTAAGGTAGTTTAAATAATTAATGTTATACCACCACATTTACAGAACTGTTTACGAATATACATTTATTAACACATAGTTAATAACTGCCTGCATGTATCTAAAAACTATTCAAATACTTCCATGCTGCATACAGGTTTCAAAGTAAACAAAATGTTTTACGCAGTAGTATATTGCAACATATACATATATTTGTGTGTATATACTTGAGAGAATGCCATTCGTTAAGTGCTGATAAATACTCACGTCAATAATAATATTCCTGACCGCGCCAAACCAATGCAAACTGTTAATGTTGCGTAACACTGGCGGTACTAGTCGGCTGCACTATCTATATTTAGCTCGTTTCATATAAATCTATCGTCCCTGATAGGCAAAATGTTATTTAGATAAAACTAGGGTCAAGTACATACACAATGATCACAATTTATAGATGAACGTGTTCACGCGTTGTATGTAATGTGCGTGGTAGAAGTTTTACGCACTAGGGGAAATTAAAATGAAATCTACCTAACCAGAAGTGAAAAGATTTAGGGAAAATATTTTTCGACATACGACTCATCAATAGTTACACACTTCATCCAATGCTTCCCTGATCAGGGGATATCCTCAAAAAATATTTGCGTAGCTCCTCAAGAAAACTCGGAAATAACGTCCTTTAGTTCTTCACCTGAAGAAAATCGACGGTCTCGCAAGCGCTTTTTCAACTTAAGAACGAGAAAATAGTCCGACGAAGCTATCGCCATCAGCTTCTTAGCAGAGGCTTGCATCCTAGGCTTTTTTGGAGATCCTTTCTGCATGCATTGCATTGTTTGTTGTTTTCTTCGGATACCCCAGTGGAACACCCGTTTCATAGCCCGTTATAATTTTGAAGGAATGGTCATGGTCACGAGTTCAAGCCGCCAAGTTTATTTTTCGCAATTTCTTGCATGCACAACTTTTGGGTGAGGAGTCAGAATATTCGGAATTCATCGCCATAATACTATTCATCCCCAAATCCTTACGTAAAGGTCTAAAAACGGATGCTTGGCATATTCCTATATTTCCAATATTGCTTGGAATATATTTCAAACTTTAATCAATAAGTCTTATTTTCCATAAAATGCAGTTTGAATGGTTTCTTTGGAGTTATTTCCAAAAAAATCTATGCCATAAAAACAACTGGGTGAGCTAGGTATAAATAGAATTTAAAATACTTGCTGAACAATAAGTTCATTATGCGGAAATAATATTTACTTTGACAAAATGGTTTTATTTGATTTTTCATTTTAAGAAGTCTGGCAAAGTAAGTAGGGATTATTTCTATGGAAAATAAAAGATATTTTTAATAAATCATAATCACAATAGTCACCACACATGCAATATTCAAAACGCCGCTTGCATAAAACTAAATGTCTTTTTACTGGTAAGGTTTTATATATAATTAAAATTTAATTCTTAACAAAGTTCAGGATTTTTCCGTGAAATAAGAATCTTGCGGTAGACGTTATTACACCACTCTAATCCGTCTTACCGTTGGTCGCACTTTTAGGGCTTTGCGCTAATTCAATTTTCTATTTCATGGTGCCGCGACTTGCTCATAAGTACAGTAAAATCTAAATTTTACGAAAGGAAGTAAGTGGAAAAGAAGTAATTAAAAGTTGAAGGTTATTTCACTTGAAAAGTTCATTTATAATTTTTGCGGGTTACGTCTTCGCTTTGGTTTCAAATATATTTCTTTAGTACTGTCATAAATCAAATGATTAAAGCACACATAACGAATGTATTATTTTAAATCGGTAATTAATTTAAATTGGATTCCAGTGCGAGAAAATAATCAAAACATTATCGCTCATTTACTGTTTCATGATTCACATGGCATATAATTTTATCGCGAAAAAATCTGAGCTATCATTTGTTTAGAAGTTAGCTGGAGAGTTGTTGCTACTTCGAGCTTGCGCCACATTAATTTCTTTAATAGTGTTTAAAACTTGTAGGCCCATTATCGTCCAGACCGGGTAGTCTATAACAGATTTATCGTTCATCGACTTCGTCGAACGATAAGTGAACCTATTTGCAGATAAATGCAAAATTTTACGTAGGCAATATGTACCCACAATACGTTTATTATGCATATAAGTTTACAGGTATTTGTTAAAGCATTCGGTAATTACAACTCGAACATATTCCTGCCATAATAAACAGTTTGTTGAACTTTTAGATATTACAATGTTTAAGTTTTCGCTACACATATGTATTTATCGCTAACATAACTGGTGATAACACTCTTTATCGCATGATTAGTAATAGAAAATTGTTTCGATAATACAACATTTACGTATAGTGCCATAACACATTGTTTGAGGTTGTAAAACAAATAAGGTCATAGGCTTCTATTTTTTTAATTTACTATTGCAACTTTCAGTGAATGTAATAATGGCGAGGCTGCACATTTCATGAAGAAGCGAAGCGGAAAAGTCCGGGTATTCCGCAATCTTCGCCTCACTGCTCGACTGTCGCGCACCATTTCCGGTACGGGGTGATGTGGCACATTATATGTACACAGTCGCATTATTACCCTTTGCTCAACAGAACGCAGGTCCTTAATTATTTTAAGTGACTGAATAGGCCATTGCGTTCGCGGAGATTGGAACTCTGGACGTCTGGAGTCCAGTATCTTTAACCACTACACTACTACTGGCCTCGGCGAATATAAAAAAAAAACATTGCACAAAATCACAAACTTCTTTAAAAAAAAACGCTAATTATAATATAGCAAAAACGAAATCGGTTTGTATGTATTTAAATTCAAGGCCGTATTATTCCGGTCTGTAGCCTTGATATTCATTCCTTTTCGTTCAAAATATTTACACATCGCTTTTGCGTAGGCGCGTTTTTAAATATACACACCTCCATTATTAGTAAGTAAACCCTAAAATGTTCCGTATCAGTGTTTTCCGTTATCTTCTTACACAATATTTATTTTATTATGGCGGAATAGCTTTTCGTGTACGTTAACAAGCACTACGACATACCATGGTCAAAATTGTATATTTAACTAGAAATTATATGTACGTCTTAGTACCCCAGGTTAGGGTTTTTACTCTTCTAATGCTCGGTGCATACAGAGTTTGACTTGCTAATTTATTAGGTTGGTCCTGTAGCCGGATTTTGTATTTATTGCACAACTTTTTGCACAGTATGAGTTGGAGATCACTATGTCATTTGTCATGTAATGTACAACGGCGCATTCACATCACACACTTTTGATTGAAATCGCCGAAGATGTATGTATATGTCCGATTTGGTTGCTGCACTCCTGATCTGTATCTCATAAGACCATATAGGCTTTAAGATAACTACAGCTATAGCTATAGGCTTTAAGAGAACAATACCCTATTTTCCTGTAATCCGTAATTTCCCTCCAATCAGCCAGACATTTTGGAAAATTGGAGACGAAGCTGTTTTCGTTTCCAGGTTGAATTTCTGCCCAAATGCATGGCCCCAGTATCTTACTACATTCTTTTATGGAAGATCTTGATCTTTGAGTTGCACTGTTGGTCAAATGCTTCTGTATAAAGTGAATATGATTTGGATTCATTTACTTTTATGTGCCAAGTTTTAAGCCATTTGAAAGCTGTCTGGCGGTCTTTGTTAGATGATATAATTGCAGCATCATCCACAAAGTTGTTCTGCAAGTTGTTTTTAATACTGGAAAGTCGGTTATATATAATAAATAAAGCACAGGGGTGGAAACGCTGCCTTGTGGTACCCCATATGATATTGGAACTAGTGTTCTTTGAGCATTATTAAATTTATCATAAAATATGTATCTATTCTTTAGATATGATGTGAATATTTTATATTAGTTATATGAAAGGTTGGTATTGATTTTGAACAATAACTCCCCATGTCAAACCTTGTCAAACGCTTACGATACGTCCAGGAATGTGCCTGAGAGAAATAAGAAAGGCTAATATAAAGAAATAGGCCCCACAAAAAGCCCCAAGTTATAGTCTTATAATCAGCAAGGTATTACAAGAATTAACAGATATTAACCTGTCTCATTTTCCTCCCCACTAGAAAGTGGCAGAAATCGTCCTAATACAGAAACCAGGAAAAGGACTCCAAGAAGTTACATCTTACTTCCCGATTAGTGTTCTATAGTTTTTGTGAAAAATGTACTGACGTGAAAACTACAACCCATACTTGAAAAAAATGAACTGATTCTGAAATAATACTTCAATTTTCGGGAGAAGCATTGTAGAATTGAACAAATACGCCAAAATGACAGGCTTTAGAGACAGGAAGATATGATAAACCTAACATTCAATATATTTGATTATTTTGCCACACGTATGACATATGTATACATATTATACCGGCCGCCATAAATAAATGAACACTCAGTAAACGCTGATATTTTTTTAATGAAATTTTCTGGAAAGATGTATTTTGTTCGCCCTAACAGACAACAGTGATAAGATACAGTGGATTAATCAAAGTAGCAAGTTGTTGGGGTTATTTACCTAATTACCACTCTAACATAGCACACTTATAGCTTTACTTAGTCCTAGTAGAGTGTAAAAGAACGTTGAGTTTCAACCTGGCAGGATAATCTGTTTATGAGGAGCCGGGTATACATTCGTGATAATATAGGGCATAGTGTCGTTGCAATTGCTCTGTGTTACGACGATAGTAAAGATCGTGTTCCTTACCTTGTGACTCTTGAGGACCGTTTCTCCCTAACGACGGAGAGTGGAGAATTTTAATTAATCAACAAAACTTTATACGATCCAAGTCCACACCATAAAACTGCACGGCTAGGGTGGTGTAACGAAAGGTGGCTCTGTAATCAAGAGTGGAATCGAGTCATCTTCAGTGACAAATCTAGATTTTATTTATGGTCTCACGATGGTAGTATAATAGTCAGAAGACGTCCCTGCGAAAGGCGAAACTTGCGGTTTTCTGTACAGCTTCTCGTTCTGCCTTGTCATAGAACACGTGTGGGATATGGTAGGACAGAAGATCAACAATTTACAACCACCTCCAAATAATGTAGATACTTTTCAACAAAGAATTTTAGAAGCCTGGAATAGCATACCATATGTTATCACTGATTTGCTAATTTTAAAATAATGGGATACGATGACTTGAAATAGCAAAGTAAAAATACTTTTAATGACCTCCCCTCCCCCCTGAAATTCCTTAAATTGTCATTAAAATATACGAACGTACTGGGTGTTCATTTATTTATGACGGCCAGTATATTATAGTTCCTAACGTTAATGGAAAAAAATACGTTTGTATACATTACGGATAGATCAACATAGATAAAGATAAGTATAATATTTTCATAATTATAGACATAATTTTCAATAGTCTTATACGTATAATTACATTGTAATAACAGTAATGAATGATAAAACCTTGGTTTTATAAATATAAATGGCAGACTTGATTATAAAGTGTTATTACAATATTATTTAGAATGCTGTCATATTACTCATTAAACGGTTGTGCTCCAACCATTGACCATTTCCCCTACATATTTGCAATTGTGTTGCAATTATTACTGATTTTTTGAGGGAATAAGTGAAGTGTTTTTTGTATTCGTTATGAATGAATTGACGCACATGACACGGTAAAAATGCCATTATCGGCGCATGGCTTATTGCTGGAATCACCATACTAGCAAAAGCAATGAAAGGGGTATAAGCATTAAAGACGGACTCGAGTTTCTGCCTATCAGGCGTCATCAGCGTCTCTCCGAATGCTAAACCCATGCACATGAAACCATTTAGTAATTCAATTTGGCGTAGCATGATACTTTTTCTTCCACTGTATGTTAGATGTGTATGATTGAGCATACCGTAAATTATTATATTACTCAGAATCTGTCACGTTTTACTTACGGAATGTTGCAGTTGTATTTTCTCTTTCTGATTGTTTTAATTCGCCAATATTTTAAGGATAATAGACAGTGTCTGTGTTATACTATCTCATTGTTTTCGTCTGCATGTCCCAGGCTTACAATTAAGTTCTATTTATTGCACAATTCCTGAAAATAATTGTCTGCACCGTAAGTCTTGTAACCGATGTGCTATTAACATCGGTTTCCTTTACAGTTGCCAAGATACTATAAATAAGGGTTTAAATTTAAGCGACTCAATTTTCAATGGTTCAGATATTTTATTACTTTCGTTTATTGGAAATAACGGATGTTAAGTTGACGATTAATCGCGATTAAATAGCTTTTATTTTTATGGATACGTGGAAAGATTATTGTACAGTAAATACATTTTACTTAACCCGTAACCGGTGAGCTGCAACTTTTGTCTCGTCGAGTGTGAGGTGAAGTTCCTCAGGCTCCGGAGTATGTTTTTTTTTTAGGAATCAGTATCTGTTTAATTTCAATATTATGGCATAATCTGGAGTCTATTTAAACTATTTATGTTTAATTAGTTATAAATTTTAATATAAACATCAAAATTTGTTGAAAAATCCCAGAAATACAAAAAAAAAGTTTTATTTTGTAAAAAATATGGGTTTTTTTCTATTAAGAAGGAACAAAATAAATAGTCAAACGCAATAACAAATGATTTCATTGTTAAACAAAAAAAATATGAAATTCCTTCAAAAATTCATATATGGAAAAACAAAATTCAGTTTCACTCCTATTGTTCAACGCATTTTCGGCATAATTTACGACTGCAAGATAAACATATTGGTTTTTTGCAACCTGTGCATAAAAATGACGTTTTTCTATTGATCTTGGATGTGCACAAATGACAATACTTCCGAACATGCAATTTATCTTCATGTTGATATGGAATTGGGTGGATCTATTCGAAGAATACACCCGATCGAATTTCTAAGATCAGTGCTGATTTTTGTGTTTACAAATCTTTCTTAGTTAGTTCTTTAGCTAGCCGCTTCGTAAACATAAATCCAGACACGGCCGAGTTGTGTTTATAAGAGTTATATAATACAAATGAATTGACCGTACTTATGTCAAAAAGTTTTTAAAAAATTGCCATTGGGCAACGTCGGGTCTTTCTTGTTGAACTGTACATCCGAAGCATCCACGCCGGCGCCATTAGATAAATTATAATATGTAATATTTTCTGGCTTATTGTTATCAGGATCAGTAGCTCGAGAATGCTGCATAGATGATAATAAAATGACGGATTTATTGTTCTTCGGAACGTGGGAAACGAGTGTCATAATTTTGGTAATCCATATAGAGTTGAATCAACTTGCCTCTTCTTATTTGCCAAAAATTCTGGTGGTATTTCTCGTTTTGACTTCCGTAACGTACCGACATAAGTCAAACCATTTGATTTGAGCTCTTCAACCAACTCTTCCGAGAAAAACCAGTTGTCGGCTGCGACAGTTCTGTTTGTTCCATACAGTCGTATGACAGATTGTGTGGGTTTGTTGAGCTTTTTGTTTTTATTAGAGAGACCAATTCCGTTCGAGTCTTTTCCCGTATAAACATATGCATTATAGGCGTAATGGTTTCTAGCGTCAGTCGCAATCATAATTTTGATTCCATATTTTCGAGGTTTATTCGGGATATACATCCGGAATCCATATTTTCCTCTAAAACCAACAAGCATTTCATCTACGCATATGTTGGCACCAGGTGTAAATTTTTTTTTTGCAGTTGTCGAAAAAAAAAATTTCATTAACTGGTGCTAGTGCGTTCTTCTTTATTCGTTCTGGTCTAGTTGCGGGGTCTTCAAACCAAAGGCTCACCAACAAAACAAGAAACCTTTTTCCACTCAAGGCACATCTGAATATTCTCGTCCGGTTCTATCGATGGCGAAGAGGGCGTCAATATCTTCATCGTTAGATATAAATATGGCTGTGTATACAAGTGTCCAAATAATGCTCGCATTTAATTACTGTTGGTATTCTTCAAATCCACTCGCGATGGCTCGTTGTATTATTTCTTCAGTAAACAAAGGGTTTCAAATTTTAACTGATTTTGCTTCATGTCCTAAATTTCGAGCTTCGCCGCTTAGTCCAGGTAGCGAGCAATTATATTATGGCTGGGCGTTCGCATATTTCTCGCTGGTTCCATTGAGGACCATTTATATCGATTTTTTCCCCATAGAAGTATGTTCTTTCTGTAGTCGAGTCGTTGTGGCAACTTGCACTTGAAAGTGATTGCCGCGTTAAATCATCATCGAGTACTAATTGCTCGTCATTATTCGCAGATTGTTCGCTACCGCTTTCGTGGTCACTCACAATATTACTGCCGTCTTCTGCATCCGACGCACCGGAGTCCAGTTCATTATACCATCTTAGAAGCGTACTTTCATAGTGTTTGTCGTTAAATCTAACAGTCTCTTTTGAAGTACTAGCACGTAAATCCATCTAAAACATCATAAATGTAAAAACAAATATTAACATTATTAACCACAAAAACTTGCGTTAACATTGAGGTGGAGTCAACGAGACTCCCTGACGAACAAAAGCACAAGCATACTAACACACGTTTCATGCAACCACCGTGGCAAACAAGACTCATGTGTTTTTGCCACTTAATACAGTAGTTGTAGCGAATAAAATAACTGCGAGAGTCTGTTAGCCTCAACCTCACCGGTTACGTGTTAAATTTGTTTGAGAATGTATATGGATGGCGAGTCAGCTATTGTTATTCTTTTTAGGCTAGTAAGTCTAGTTATTTTTAAATTAAAAGCAACAGAATCCATTCTGTTCATAGTTGAAAGAGAGCTGTCATTTTTCGAATAAACATAAAGAGAGTTCTATTATCAGAACGCTTGCATTGGAATACGTCTTTGAATCGTGCTATCAACCCATCTGTGGTTTTAATGATCGACAATCCATCTTATCGCATTTGTTTCGCAGATTTAACCTTCTTCTGGTGACGTACATGTTATCTGACAATTGGTGACAGTGTGCCTATTGGACCCCAAGAACTTTTAAAAAAATTGAAGATTCGCATACGCATTGTGTTAACAAATCGTATATCTACACAAGGTGCTATGCCTCCTTATGCAGGTGGCATACCCAACGTTTTAGTTTCTTATTTTTTGTATTTACTTATTTAAATAAACTAAAATTGTACATAATTTCTTTTCTAGATTATATATAGACAAACAAGGGAGGATCCTCCCTATGCAGAAACGAAAATCTCGAGGAATTGAATTTATCAAGCGGCTATTCGTATGATCTTCTCCGAGTTGTTTAGAAATTTGCTTCATAAATTCCGCTTATAAAATTTCTTCATTGTCTTCTTAATTTTGGTGTAGAACAAAGGCAGAGGCAATATCTAGCATAGCATAAAATACAGCCATAGGTCACCGTTTGGTACATCTGCTTGTACTGTAGTTGCCACACATTTTGTCAAGAGCATCTACGGTCTTGGTAGCACTGTATTTTCAGGTTTATCTGCGGTTGCGTCGACTTCTTTATTATGATGCATTGAGGAAAGTAGCACAACTTTTCTTTTTTTTTTTTTGACATAGGAAGCTAACGTTGTATTTTTTATAAAATCATACATAGTGCTACCCTCGGGCTTATGTCGATCAAACAAAAATTGTGGAGGAATCTCTTTTATTTTTCTTCAACGTGCCTACGCAAGTTCATCCCCCACAATTGAAGTTGTCGCAACACGGCGACAACTTCAATTGTCCCCAGTTATGCTTCTGTGTTCTCTATGGGCTTCATCAATTGCAGTACGGCTTGTGTAGGTTTTGAAAATCTTTGTTCTCCTTTCGACACTCACTGTCTTTGCCGGTATATATGGCCTTTATAAAAATAGTTTGTTGGAGCATCGATCAAAGCTAAATTTTTTTTGTCGTGCTTGTTAAGGTTATCGGTACATATGCACATTCTGAATTTTACACGGCCTCTAACCTACAAGCATTTTATCCAAGTTAATTTGCCTACAGAGAACTGTGGCAGTTTTGAACATATATACTAAACATAGGAGATATTGCTGCAGCCGGATCTCCCTCTATTCTTTGGCGTCGATTTTCCTTATTATCAATGCGCAAGCAAGCTGGAACAGTCAGTATTCTTTTTAAACGACCTTACACATCGGAAAATTTTCCGACCTACACAAACGATCTCAAAAAGAGACTTGTAGGTCTTCATTATTAGGTTTAGCCTTGAGCTGTATCATATCTAGCTCACTTAATTTGCTTTTATATCAGAACGTGCATATTTTAATTTCCTTTATGAAAATTTCTCGTTTGTATATTTCAGTACTTACTCTAATATATTATCAGATAACAGAGATTTCCATATTTGTATTGGTGTAGTAGAATTTCCAATATTTTTTCTATGATCTCTAAGGCCTGGTAAATATGATACAATGTTGTGTGTTTGTGTTCTTGATTTTCGTATTAGCGGTTCTGACACCCGCTTTAATCGATTTTTACCATAATAGCCATTCACGATTGTTAATTTGTCATTATTTCTTGCAATGTGCTCTTCGGAGGCGTCAAACGTCGATAACGAATCATGTTCGCTTTCAATATCACCTTCACTAACCTCACTTTCTACCTCTTCACACCATTTCATTAGTGTCTCCTCGAAGATTAGATTCGCCAAACAAAATAATTTTTCGAATTATTAGCCATACTCCTACAGTTACACTCACGGTGGCGTGACGCCAAAATGACCTCTCCCGACTTTTAATTTACAGTTGAATGAAAACTACGCCTTGATTTGTTGTAAAAATGCGGGTACTAACATCAGTATTGCTAATTTAAGGACCACCACCTACCTAGCTACAGTAACCTGGCGGCAAAATTTTCAAAATACCGTTTTAGGTCTGAATCAGTTGGGGTTCCGAAGACACAACGTCACCAGTAGAAGATTAAAAGCATTCCCAGTAATGATTGCAGAAGTTAATAGCAGGTACACGTGATTCTTATCAGATGTACATTCAGAACATTTAGTACGACCCCAACACCTTGACTTATATACCAAGCCCCGGAACTATCGCATATTTTAAAATTTATGACTGGCATCATATGAGTCATCCCAAGGTTCCTTAAATATTAAAGACACAGAAATTCATAAACATTTGCCAACACAATTATAATTCAGAAACATAAATTGCATTACAATGTTAAACAATGTTTAAATATTTGCAATCCACTGTCAAAATGCGTTTACAAAAAAGAATTGGTTCGACCTGTTTTGTATTCCAATACAATGTATATATGTATGCTTGTTTTTACTGTTATATGAGCACTACCGAAATAATATTGGCACACATCGCTCTATTTACAAGTTTTCAGATCTAAAAATATATAGACCCAAACGTGAGTGCAGCAATATCGGTTAGAAATTAGAATTGTTAAATATTTGTTGTAGTTGAATACAAATTTTATACTACATGTGTGTTATATTACCTTTACGTATACATTTACACTATAAATGTAGAATAGTTGGTCTTCCTTGCAAAAAGAAACAAGTATTGTTATTGAAAAATTAATGTGTTGTCCCGGAATTATTTTTTTAATCCTTAACTGGTAAGCCTTATTTGCTTTACGTTCGTGGTGACCCAGGGTCTGTCATACCCCATGTGTGTGTCTACAGCATCTTGATTGCGGTGATTCCAAAATTCATTGTTATCATATTAGGTTTGTGTGCCAGAGACGCTGTCACTACCATCAAATTGTTTATCATCAGGGTTAATTAAATTTTAATTTAATATTAAAATTTCCATTACTATTCGAGGCTCAATCGGTAAAGACGGTCTCTGTTTTGTAGGGAGTAAGGGAAATATAACCCCAGCCAGCGACAATTAATGAGTATAAAAAATGTTACTAAATCAAAGAATACTTTATGGTTTTTATATCTTGTAAAAAACATAAACAATTACACATCCACACAACAGAAGGGTTTTGGAGAAATTTTGTACACCACATCGCTAGTCGTAGAACGACGCGCCAGTGGAATTAAGCGAGCTCAAGTTGCCACCACAGAGTCCTAAGGGCCGTAGGCTGCCAGTATAGTTTGGAAGCCGTCGACATACTGGTTACGTCGCGGTACAGTACATAATAATATATTGCCGTGGTGATGACGACAGGGATATTTGAGATGGTTACGGGAGCAACCAAGAAAATAAGAATAAACAACATGAAAAGCCAAAATAGTAAAGTACAGGAGTGAAATTAAGAAAAAGGATATTAAGACGACGACAATCCTAGATCAAATAGCTTTTTTCCAATTTATTCTTTCTATTTATACTGAGATTTGAACAACAGAAATTCTTTTTATTAAAATAATATATTACAGAAGTTCAACTAAATCCAAACCTTCTGGATCTGAAATGTTTTTGCTTTTTGAAATGCAGATATATTATATTTTGAACATAAATATTTTAAATTTAGCCATATACAAAAATAAAACAAGAAGCACAATACTGAAACACTCTGACAACAAATTATAGAACACCTTTTACAGCACTGTAAACAACTCGGGTTCTTGCATCTCACACAATATGTTTTGTTTTTCTATTCTTAGAATTTGGACAAATGTAGCATATTTTCCTTTTTTTAAATACCAACTTCGACTTGGGAATGCGACGTAGTATCAGTATTGCTAAATGCTCCCGTGACTGTTTTCATCCATGTTTATACAGTTAGATTGTCATTATCTTGTTTGTATAAATGGTCTTCCAAGGCATCTGTCTGATAGGCGTTTTATAAACTAATACCGCTGAAAGTTTTCACGATCATTGTGGGATTGATGAAGAATATCAGCAGTACATGAGGAAACAACCAGAAATAAAATTGCAACAGGCCATCAGCTAGTGCGGCGCCGCACTTTTTATCAAGTGGTATTGTTACAAAAACAAATTATTTCTGGTGTTCCAGAGCATTCAGTTAAACTTGCACTGTGGTGCTTACTAGAAATGATAACTATCCTTTAACTATTTTATAATTATCCTTTTTTGGAACAAATGAAATCTTATCGTTGATGAAACCAGACAGCAGCTAAGAATTGTGAGAGAATTGTGGGAGTATTTCTCTTTGTTGTACCTCTAACGTGAGCTAGCCCACGAGGCAATAGCTTTTGAACTAATTTAATGGAGGTAAACCAATTGTTATTCGGAGTCTTGAAAAAACTAAAAGTGTCCAGCCAATTAAGAAGGCTTGTGGCAAGGACATTCGATAGTACATATAAGAGAGTCTTGTTAGAGAGGAAGGTGTCAAAGGATTTTGTCGTTAGGCAGGGTCTTGGACAGGAAGACCTATTGTCCGCGACACTGCTTAATCCTAGTATTGGGGATGATTTTTAGGGAACAGGTGGTCTAATGTGTAACAACAAAGCTGGATGTATGGCTTACGTTGACGATGTCGTATAGATGGCAAGAACGAGAAGAGAGTTAGTGAGAGTATTCATGCTATGCATAAACCAGGATAACACAAAATATATGGCCCTGAAAGATAACGAAGTCGGAGAAGAGACTTTTTTGAGAAACAATGAAACATGCAATTGAAAAAGTTGAAAGAGTGGTGTACCTGGGAGTTATATTAACAAGTAGGGGAGATGAGGTGCAAGAAATAGAGCAGAGAATAGGCAAGGGAAGGGCTAACCTTCGGGGGAATCCTTCGATATCTAGAATCTTTAAATGCAGAATTTACCAAACTGTAATACGACCAACAGCTACGTATGCGTGTGAAACGTGGATCATGAATAGAAGAGAAGAAGATGGTGTTGGGGCATGCGAAAGGAAGATTTTAAGGGAAGTTTTTGATGGAATAAAGGTAGAACGGGAACGTAAAAGGCGGCAAACACGGAAATAATGCAGATATATAGCAGGCAGTCGATTATCGAGATAGTTAAGGCACAAATAGCCAGATGGTTGGGATATATAGCAAGAATGCCAAGGGATAGGTGGCCGAAGAGACCTTTAATGGAGGGAGAAGGTACGAGGAGAAGAAAAAAACGACCAAAGAAAACTGCTACACATAGTTAAAGAAGATCTGAGGACGGTTGCAGTGGAGACATGGCAACCGGATACACAGGACAGAGGGATTTGGAGGAGGATAGTGAAGAAATTAGAATCTTAGGGCCACAAGGCCTGTAGCGCTGATGTATATACAAACCAGTTGTCATCTGTGATGTTACGTTTTTCGATTGATCTGGCTAGTTTATTTACAATTTGAGAGGGGATACAAAATTTTCGTTCCCCTTCACAGTAAATAGCTGCATCACTTCCGTGTCCACCGTACAAATATTCGTTATAAAAATAATTGACCAAGCCTACCAACATCTCATCTACAGAAACTGACCATGGTATAAGCACTTTGACAGCTCTTGGCGAATGTTCTAAATATAACGCTAGCATCTTCAGGTAAACAATAATGTCTGTTCAGGAAATTATTAAACCGAATATCACATAAAAACACAAGATATAGTTCAACGAGGTTTTGGAACATAAAGGTAAACCGAGATATGCACAGAATTCCTCCCGAACAACAAACTTCAGTTCAGGCCTGTTAGGTTCTTTGAATTTGAGGCAGTACTCATCAAGCTTTTCATTTGTCCATATGGGTATTTCATCGAAAAATTCAGTGAACAGAAATTTCCAAACGTATAATGAATCAGCCTTATTGTTCAAATTTCTAGCAGCACGTTCGAATAAATGTACTACAATGATGTGTGCTCGTGTTCCTACCCTCGGATTCGGTGTATTCTTTCATGGCTTGTATGTATCCTTGTCATAGTGATATTGCTGTTCTTGTACATGTAACTGTTGAATGATAACTGACAACAAAATCATCATCTATTACACCGTCCTCATCACTTTCTTAACCAACTTCATTACACCACCTTAGTGTGGTATCTTCGAAATTCAAATCATTATGATGAACACTTTTTTACAGACATTGTTAAATAAAATTAGTTTCAGTTATCAGGGTCACACTTATCTTTTACGAACGATATATAATGCAACTACGTTCATAATACAATTCTGTTTACGATGTATTAAGGAAGAATAAATATTAGGAAACTACTGAGGAGGTAGGTAAAAGATTGGCGCATGCGCTTAGTTGTAATAGTTGCGCAAGTAAACGTTGGGATCTGGGGTCGTGAAGTAAACCAGTTAAGGGTGGAAATTAATAATTTTTCTTGGGTCATATGGAAAGCGATGTTATTGTGTATATCTATGAAACATTGCTGTGAAAATAGAAGTTAACTTGTGACATTTCTTATTCAAATTCAACAATATTTTTGAAGTTGATACATTTTCACACAGTGGTTTTTGATATGAAAAAAGGAGTCTGTTCACGCTATTGTCTTTAAATGTATTTATCTTACAGATATATAACAGATATCTATATTATCATTTGATATTCTTAAATTGCACATACTACGATACCTCATACAATACAATTATGAATTTCATTTCCGATTTAATATTCCTTTATTTATAATTTAAATTACCCCAAAAAACATTGATTTATCTACGTTTAGTAGCTCTATTTCGTAGATTTATTCGTCTTCAAATTTCTATTTACCAATAAGCACGTTCGCACAAAAGGATTACTTACAATGAATAATACATCTTGTTTGTCAGCAATCAGTCGACGCCTACATCGTGCCAAATCCCAAAGTTTCCTGATTAATCTCAGCCCGGTTATATAAACAGGATTTGCACGAATTACTACGCTCCCGTCCAGTTCGATTCTGTTTTGTTGACTGTGCATTTGGGTAATATTAGGGTGTAAAAATCTTACTCAAAATGTATTACCTTGTCTTATCATGATTTGTTTCGATTTAAATTTTCTAGATTCTTTATAATTGAGAGCAACCTTTAAATATGTAGATATTTCAATTGTATCAAAATGTGTTTTTAGTTTTAGTAATGTGAAATACGGGAACGTTTTCAATATACAAAAATGCCGCCAAACGTATTCCCTGCTATCATAAAATACAATATTTATAGTTTTGTTTTAAAATACATTCATGACACAGCTCATGTTGTTTGCAACATATGTATGCCAAGACAAAACAAAAGTTGTATTCTACAGCTTTTTTTTGTAATATTAAATCATCGAGTGGTTGGTCACTGTGTGCTTGCACGTGAAAACGCAAACGCACGTAAACATAACGACAATCCATACGTGAGCATACAGAAAACAGTGCAAGTTCAACAAGGCACAGCTGCGCAAACAATTGTGATAATGTAACTGTTGTAACAGAAGTATGTACGTAGCTTATGTGAGAGATAAAACATCTCCGGAAGGAGTTCGTATGTATATTAAATACATACATACAATTATTATTGTGTGTAGTTGGTAACTCGCTTATAAACTCGGTTAAGTTCATCGGCAAAATTTTTAAATATCTCATCATCATGTGTAAACAAATACTTCCGAGTATGCTTCTCCTTTTGTAATGATAATGTACCCGTTTTCTAAGAAGTTTTACAAAATTATACAAAATCAACTTAATATTAAACATACTGTTGCTCACGAAAGTCTACATACACCAGTATAAATCTCAACAAACTGCTTAAATGAAGGATTTCAAGTATATGAACAGTTCCAATATAATTATTATAACCTAAAACCAGTAATATCTAAGCTTAAACGTTTCAAGAAGAATAGTTTACAAATCAGCAAACAAAAAATCAAAAAAACCTGACGGTAGTCTACATACAGATAAAAGCCACCAATATAATAAGGCTAGTCTTTGTAAAATAGGGAAAGTTCCGACATTTATAAAAGTAACATATTTTTGGTTGAACAATATTCTCCTATCTATCGAAATTTGGATTTGTATAAAACAATTAATAGTTAAATTAAGAAATGAAGGAAAATCATTAGCAGAAATTGTAAAAATTGTTGATAGACCTCGTTCATCTGTGCAAATGGGGTTACACAAGTACAATAATACAGGTACAATGGAAAATAGGTCACGCTGTGGTCGTCCAAACTTACTTTTTCCGAGATAGAAAAGGTATGTTTTAAACAAGATTAAACAAAATTCAACAAATAGTGCAGTTATGTAGCATAAAGTATGAAATTATAGCAGGGAAAAACAGTACACGCTGAATGCATCCGTAAGGTTTTGCGAAAATCTAAAATATTGGATAGAATATGGAAAACATGAAAATAAGGGTTTAAGTTTCTGGGATAAGGTGTTATTTACATACGAAACAAAGATTAACTTGTTTCAATCAGACGGACTTGTTAACGTTTGGGGACATCCCAACACTGAATATAAAACCCAAAATGTACAGCCTACAGGGAAGCATGGTGGGCAGTCTGTTCTACTTTGGGGTTGTATGTCGGCGGCTGGAGTAGGACATATTGAATTTATTGATGAAATTATGAACAAACATTAATATGTTATTATAAAGCAAATTTAATTCAAAGAGCCAGAAAATTAGAGCTTGGTTAGGGTTGGATATTCCAGCAAGACAACGATCTCAAGCATACGTTTTACCTGACAAAAGAATGGATATTGTATAATGTACCAAACCAACTTCATTCACCTCTCCAGTCGGCAGATTTGAACCCTATTGAACACTTGTGAGAAAACTTGAACGTCAATGGAGAAAAAGGGTTATAACTGGGCGCGAATTTTTAAAACTCGCCATAATGGAAGAATAGGGTCAAATAACCCAGAAAGTGACAAAAAAATTAATGCAGACGATGCCACGTGGAATAATAATAATATATTTGCCCAGCAGGCAACCCCCATTTACAGGACAAAACAATAAAGAAAACAAATTACAAAAATGTGAATACATCCAAACAAGTAAATATATGACGCCTTAAAAAAATAACATTCACTATAGCAATAATTTATTACTTGACAGTGCCGGTTCATAATACGAAGTAGCATTGCGGGTCATATGGTAGACTGGTACTCGAAGTAGCAGGTTAGTACTTGGCGTTGGCAAAATGAAAACAGACATGTGACGAGACGCGAAGCGAGGAACATTAAAACGCACAATCGATAGCAGATAAGGACAATCAACTTTGTTGCTAAGAAGGTTATACAGAAATCGAGCGCTATGGGGTTCGCGTCAATGGCTTAGGGATTCCATTTGATGCCTTGAAAGTGGGTCATTATAGGATAAATCCCAATTTGGATAAACTCCATCCATCTTCCACGACAAAAACTTTAGGAAGCGACGCTGAATACGCTCTATATGAAGTTGCTGAGACGCATAAAAGGGATACCAAGCAACACAAGCATACTCCAACTTACTAATAACGAAAGCAAAAAGCAGTGCTTTAAGTAATTGCGATATCATTAAAATGTCGCGAAGTTCTCATGAGAAATCCCAATATTTTCGAGGCAGACGAGCAAGTAGTTTGTATATGAGTAGAAAAAGACAGGGTCGAATCAAAAAGTTACACCGAGGTCCTTAATTGTATTGCCTTCAGACAGAACTTGATCTCCTACTGTGTAAATAAATTGGTGCGGTCTACTCTATCTTGTATAAGACATGAGATAACATTTAGCTGTGTTAAGTGATAAGTTGGTATTCACAGACCAAAATATCAATATTTTGTTGCAGTACTCTAGCTTCAATAGTGCCAGATACAATACAATTTAACATCATCCGCATACGCTGAGACCGAGCACGTAAATGATTGCAAGAGATCGTTTATAAATAAATTAAAAAGAAGAGGGCCAAGGTTTGATCCCTGCGGCACACCACTTGTAGAAATAAATTCATATGAAGCAAATCCGTTATAGAAGACGTGTTAAATACGATTCCATTAATAAACGGAGAGCGGGTGAAATGTCAAAGCAGTCAAGTTTAGGCAAAAGAAGACCGTATCAAAGGCATGCGAAAAGTCGGTGTATACTGTATCTACCTGCCCCTGACCATCAAGAATTTCACTAACATCTTGAATAAAGGAAGTTTTTTGTTGTGGAACGGACAACCACGAAACCATGGAGATATGTATTGTTTTATATTAAAATATATAATGCTGTACAAGTATTGTTCGAAACTATAGAAAAGTTATTTAAAATAGATATGGGTCGGTAATTCGTAAGTAAACCATGATTGCCCTTTTTATAAATTGAAACAATTCGCGTACGCTTCCATTTGTCTGGAGAAGTGGATGTCCTAATTGCCACATTAATGATTTTGGCAACAGGTTTACTTAAAACAAAGCGAGAAAGAATTCAGAGTTTTTAAAAGATTCGTTCAACCAAGTCTCTGATATCAAAATGATATCCTAAAATGAATCACTACAATTACTATAAAAAAGATGAGATTTGGAACGAATGCTATGCGCATTTTGATAATAAATTTTTAGTGAATTAAGAAGTGTGGGAGTAGCATGGGGCAGATTTAGTTTTCCGAAGAGACGACCACTTAAGCGATGTTGTAGTTCTTCCTTCATGGAATAGTGTAACTCACGATGCATAATTGAATAGAATGCTGTAATTAGTGCTAAAGGAGGTGTTACCAAATATTAATTTATTATTAATAACTTTCAATATAGCCATTCATATGTTGACTTTTGGATTTTTTTTATTTGTTAATTAATAAAGTGCATAAAATTTGCAAAGAATTAAATTTAATAGTTTGTTATTATAACGATCTTGTTATATAATCAGTCTTATTCTTTCACATTCTATTTTGGCGGCAAATTTAGCAATTATTCTGCTGTATATAGACTTTCGTGAGCAACTGTATTTTGAAGGCTTAAAAGATACAGTAGCTTTAAAAATAAAATATCAAAGCAACTTCCGTCAAATCTTCTCCATTAATCTTGTTCACTTGTCTTATTAGCAATCGATATTCCGGCTGTATTAACCATATACGAAACGAATGCAGAGAGGATTTATGTGTAGCGTAGTTTTGAGTAATATCCGTTTCCGAAAATTGTAGCAACGTAACAATAGGGGGCTGTCTCGTAATCTTCTTAATACAGTCCCGTGTGATTTCTGTTTTTCACTGGAAGTCCCGCGAGAGTCTACGGTGATGGCGTGACAAAAACAACGAAAAGAAATACAACACATAAATAAAACAAAAATGACTCACGAAACAAAACAGAACGTGCCATGTTCCGTTGCTTTAGTGTAATCAATAGCGACATAAGAGCCGAAACGACTGGGATAATCTCGGGGCAAATTGATGTTGACATTCAACGAAGAACTTTTACGGATATGCGAATTTAAATGCGGCTATTTGCTTCCAGTGCAATTCTCTTTCTTTATTTTGTTCTTTCCCTTTTGCAAGCAAATGAAAATTACCAACTTCCTCTGGATTTGTTACGATAGAAAGAAGTGTTTAATCAAGTATATGCTAATGATACATGAATTTGTCATTTCTAACATACAACGGCGAAAAGTTACATATCTTGCGAATAGGAAACTTGTTTTTTCGATTAAGCGCTCGTTGCAAGCGGCATTTCCCGTATGACTGTATAGTATAGATATTTTAAATATGACGGAAAAAATTGACTGATCTTTAATTAGTTGTATAAATATCTAATCCTTGTATTAAATCAAGAACAATGTTGCAATTGACAACGAAAACCAAAGAAACAACACAATCCTCTATCAATATTTAAAGAGTAACATCCGATCAAGAGAACAGGGTAAAAAATGTATGGAAGGTGAAAAATAAATCAGCCAGCACGCAAGGGAAGATGATGAGGTAAATTATCCTTTAACCAATGTGTCTACACCCACATACCTGGGTGTGTATTTCATCTTCAAATCGATATATTTTGAGTTGTAGGTGCCACATCAATTTGAAATTTCAATTCAAAAAAAATAATTTTTTTTTGAGACCAACTACTTGTAGTTTTTGCTATTTACTCCTTTTATCTATAGTCAACACATACGGGTGTGCATAGAAGTTGGTATGTACACTCGTGGCCACATAAAAGTTTCCGACCGACAAGCAAGTTTTTAGAAGTTTTTACAGTGTACGAGTGT
>JARFOC010035898.1:0-97512 GCA_031763485.1 Osmoderma eremita
TCTTTACCGGTTGAGCCACGGATATTAAAGGAATCTTCAATGTTAAATTTCAAACGCGAATCGTATAGATGGCAGTCTTTCGCTTATCGATTATCACAGAAGATCAACCTTCGATGTGGATCGCTTCCTGGCTTACAAACCTTTACAATAACAATAAAACGACAAGATGTTGTAAAAACATCATTGCAATATATGTTAGCATTGCCTCTGTATCGGTGTATATTTTACTATTCTTTATTATTTGTTCGGTCTATCTGGGTACCTCAAATGTTATTTTATTTTAGAGTCATGAGCTGTTTTAATTTTATTAAGGGTAGCCTTTCTAAGTATTGTTTGTGCGTCAAGCCCAATAGTCGAGTTATCAATAACGACTTTCGGAGAAGGCATGTTATGAAACGTCAATTGTGGAAATTCCAGCAACCCGGGTTTAGGATAAGCCGGATTCTAAAATGGCAGGGTCTTGACCACGTGCCGAATACGACCCGCTCTCTATTCCATGGATTTTACCCATTCCTGCTTTATGTATGATTTTATGTATATATTTCGTGTAGTTGTACATGGGCGTATTCCATCTCTGATTGGTTCTTTGGCAGTTTAGATAACCCTTAAAAATTTCCTCCTTGTATGTGAGAAAAAAATCAAAAGTCAGTTCCCAAATTGGGCTGATTGGGAATCCCAATCAGCGGTGATCAGCTCAATACGTAAGAGTTAGATACAAGTGAACATAACGATACCAACTGTCATTTTTGTAATATAAACCAGTTACTATAAACAGTATTCGAATAAATCGTGTAAGAGTGTCTACACAGTCCTTCTCTTAAAATTCGCGTCCCATCAGAGAAATCAGAGTTTTTCTTTTATGGAACTACTGGCACCTTGCAAGCAATAAGTAAACAGTGTGCGTGTAAGGTCTTGCCTGTTCTGTCCGAGACGAGCTCAACATCTTTCAAACCAGGAAGATTAACATTTTCAATGATTCCAACCATATAACACTTGACATAATTCTTTTTACAAATAAATAAATTACGGCAATTTTAACTTTTTAATTTCTGAATTGTTCACGTACTAAGGCTATGGAAACCATTGATAGATGCACATCTGGTATGGTAACAACATACAAGGTAGTCTCCAGTATTTTTTATGAATTTCGGAAGGTGTTTCGTTATTTGCATGCAATTAACGAATGACCGCTCGTACTTCAAACTTGGAGACATACTCCAGGCGTTATGAGTCGAAAACAAGTTAGTGTTCGGTGTCAACAGTTTAAAAGTAGACGCTCGATAGGAACTGACATTGTGCGGCTGTCACCGCACACGTTGTACTGAACCTAAGGCAATGACAATAGCCACTGCAGTACATATGCACATCTAAAATGCGTACTAGTTTCAACCTGATCGGAGCGACGTAGGCGGTGAGTCGCGCAAACGTACCTTAGTAACCGGACATACCTCGTATATTGTACAATTTAGTTTGAAGCCGTATATGCTTGTCTCACATATAAAATTTTGACAAGAATGTTTACTCCACCCGTAGCGTAATCTCTCTTTATACTAAATACTTATGCTAAATCTAATAAAATATAACCTTGCATTTAATAAATTTTCTCAAGAAAACAAATTTCTTGTATATAGACAGCTATTTCTCTGTGTGTAGGTAATATGCATGTGTATCCAAGACTTTCTATATGCGCCAAGAGAGAACTAAACAAATTAATGTATTTAGCCCGACATTAACCATGTATACATTTAAGCTTAGTGGAATGTGATCATAATCTTCAGAAATTTAGCACTTTCTCTTAGTTTTACTATCTAGTTTTATACAGTATTGGTCATAAATATGGATCATTAAATGAACAATGATCCATATTTATGACCAATATCTGCTTATTCTGTGTTGAAAATTTCATTTAATAACTAAAAATTTACTGGGAACCTTTTAATAATTATTATTGTTACCCATACTTTTTAATGTTTAGTCTTTTGAAAAGACATGCCACTGAAGAAACTCAACCGTGCCCACTTAGCACCAAATAAATATATTGTGGTTTTTTAAATACATAACTTAGTAATTATACTAATATTATGTAAAGTACAATATTTTTTTTGGTTACCTAATTATTTAAAAATAAATTTTAGGATTGTTTTGCTTTGAAAATTGTTAAAAAGGAACATGACAACAAAGCTTTTTTTTTAATTGAAATAAAGTCTTTTCTTATGATGTTATATTGTGCCAAAAACAGATATTTAAGCTCTACTTGTACAAATCGACAACTTACTGACCTTTTCACCAACTACGTGCAATATTGTTTGTACGATTTAAAAGTTATCGACATCATATTGGGCAAATAATTTATATCGTAATACTTTCTCATTAAATCCCGTTTAAAATGCTATCTTAGTTGTTATCTGAAAACATTTTAATGCACCACAAACGATTTCCTTCCGTAGCGTAAGGCAATGTACAATAAAGAAATACAAATTGTAAGAAGATGATTGTGGTGGGGTTATGGTGAGCAGTAAATAATTTTCAGCACACTATTCTTAGACACGCGGAGCAAAATGACTTTTCGCAAATTAACTCAAGTCATATGCTTATTTCCAATGATCGGATCGATTTTTACCGATTCTACCTTCACGTGTCCGATAAATTTAAGTATTAATATTTCGTCAGGGACCTCGAATGGTTCTCACATATACGCGGACGGTTTGGTGTATCCACCCGGTTTATATTTTAAGCAAGGCCGTGATACTTTCGGTTGTGTCTGTAACATAACTAAGTGTATTAGAAAATGCTGCCCAAGGGGTAACGTATTTTTTAAAGGCGATTGCCTTTCGATGGACTGGATGGACTATAACTTCGAAGTACAGGTGTACGAGGAAGAGGAGCCTATAGGATTTGGCAATTTTACGTTGGTGTATAACAAGGAATGTAGCGGAAATTATTACCGATTGCTACCTCAGCAATATGTAGAGGACATGTCGTATATACAAGAAAACGGTTCAATGTATTTTCCGGAGTATTCTGATTATATAGGACAGCATATGTTTTGCGTTGACAACTTTCTCAACGATGACAATTCGACCAATTCATCTGCGGAATTTGGCGCTGTAGTATGTTTTCCCGAAGAATTTCCAGCCAACGCCGTATACTCCTATGGTACGTATTTTTTACAACCACTTGAAGCATGTATATCACGTGTGAATCGATAAAGTTTATCGCTGTTGATAGATTTATCAGATTTATAGACGTTATCAACGCCATATTATAACTAAATGTTGACACTAGGGTAAGTTTTGATTTAATTAGAAACGCTAGGGATTACTTCGTACTATGCCCAATAACGGCAACTTGCTTTACCCAAAATGGTGGTTACTCCATAATAATTTTGTGTACGTTGTCGTTTGAGATTGAAAAGACATTGGTTAATAATATAAAAATATATTCTGCAAAATAAATTATACTCTGACTGGCATAAAGTTCACAACACATGGGATTTTTTTATTATTAATATATTGTAAAAAAAGAGATTGAATAATTCAAAAAATTATTTTGGCATGTCACCTGACTACTGCTATGGCGGAAAATGTAACAACCCTGCTATGAAACGTCAAGAAGTGAGGTTAGATGATATGATAATCTAAAAGGTTATTTGAAAAATTGCTAGTATTTAATTTCTATCTTTCTTTTTTAGTAGCTCAAATGAAGTGAAATCTTTCAATATAGTTAATACTAAAAGCATTCTTTCAGTTCTCCCGTAACTAACAGCTGAAAAGTAGGTTTCTAGCAGGACGCACATTGCAGTACATTACCCAATTATGATACATTTTTTCTATAATCGTATTCTTCGCAATTTTCGGCTTTGCCGTCAAAACCGAAAAACCAAATCTTTTTAAACAGTCTTAAATTTATTCTATTTAAAATATTACCCTAAATATTACGATATCAATGCCGAAAACTGTTACTGTACTATTATTGATAAAATTAGACAAATCTCATCGCAAATAAATATACTCCTTACCACCTTGTTGAGTAAAGAACTCTGAATATTTATTTCGGCAACTAAGTTGCCATCCTCAGCAGAAAACTACAAAGCAAAAAATGTCAGAGGTAGCACTCCGAGAGTAATGTTATTTGTGGTGTTCTAAAAGGTGCATTGCTCTCGGAGTGCTACCTCTGACATTATTTTTCTTTGTTTAAGGAACTTGTCCCCTCAAACGTTTCTTTAATATGGCCAGTGGAACTTCGTCGTTTAGATCAGAATCAATAGAATTCTCCAATTGAGTTTCCCAGTTCGTCAGCTGTTTCGATGATTGTTATACACGGTGCGGCATCGTCGAATATTAGAAGTAATGGCGGCTTTATAAAGTGGTTTAACCATTCAATAAATAAAGTGGTGGTCATGCTACTTTTTAGGAACATAGCAACTTTAGATCGCGGTGGTATACTATCACCAAAAGTTGGTTTCAATCGCTGCCCTTTAAATAATATCATTGTGAAATTCTCTGCAGGTTCTGTGGCAATATGGTGAACTCTTTTGTTACCCTTTTTAGCAATCACTGTTTGCTGATGGTGTAGGGTTAATCGACATCCCTTTTCGTTCATATTGAAAATTTTGGATAGTTGATGTGCAAGATCATATTTTTCCAAAATGCTTTTCAGTTTTTGAAAGTAATCCTCAACAATGTATGAATGTAGCTTCGCCGATCTGGCAGGGTTCATTTCTTCGAGATAAACAAGGATGCCGATTCATAAAAGCTTTGAACCAGTCACGGCCAGTGATTTGATTTGTTGGATTGCAGCGGTTACGGATACCTTCATTTTCAACATATTTGTGAACGCTTCTTCTAAGTGCCTTCGGTGTAATGGGGAATCCTATTTCAGAAAATCTAATAACTTTTCTGACTAAATCGTCTTCTTGTTGTTCATTTAATATAGGTTTTGCTCCCAGTTTTCTGACAGTCTCTCCTGTTTCCATGTGGTTTCGCAATGTTCGTTGTGGAATACCACATTTATTCTCTACATAGCGTTCAGGTTTACCTCGTTCTAACACTCTCAGAACTTCCTCCATCATGTCCTGAGTCAAATTCGCCTTCATACCGCTACTTTTCTTACTCATATTTCTAACTTCTCAAATTCTTATAACTGGTGCGTTCTGCAAGTATTCCCACCATCCGAGTTGTCCACACTGTATGTAATTTTCTACTGATTCTACTTCCAGTTTATTACTGATGTTTTGGTTTCTAACACTATCGGCGCTAGTAATCCCTTGAAACTTTCGTGAATACCTCATTTCTGCTGCACGTATCATACTTTTTTCTTTAAAACCCACGATTCACAACCGAAAGTAAGCATGGATCTATAAATGGCTTTGTAAATTTTCATTTTCGTTTGTTTACTTATTCCTTTTTTTATTTATAAGGCATTTTATCATTGCTTGGTATACTTTATTGGCCTTCTCTATTCTCTTAGTCGGTTCAAAGAAAGAGATACCAGGCAAATTACATCATTTAGTGGTATCATTATTTGTTTGCATTTTGCAACAGCTTTCGCTAATGAACCCTGTCACCATCATTCTTTATCATCAACATTGTAATATTCTTATCACTACATGGCGATATATCATTTCTGCAAAAGTCGACGGCGAATGTTGTAGCTACCTAAAGATATATGTCTTATAAATACTATTATATACGTCTTATTATTACTATTATTACGTCTTATAAATACTATTCTACTGTTACAATCATAAAACCAAAAACAATTTTTCCTTACTGAAATTTTCTTTTTTTCCTCCACTAAACTAAGTGAGGAATGAAAATAGGTTGTATATTTACACAAAGTAATTGTAGTATTCCATACTTAAAAGTAAAAAACAATTTCTAATCCAAGGAGATCTTTAATTTCTCAATGCTCAACTAATATATTTTATTATGAAGCATTCAACAGAATTGATTAATTCGCATATTTGCAATAACACTTAAGTTTGCAAGGCATCTATAAAGTGACTTGTTTGTAGAGTATTCTGCACGTTCTTGCCCAAAGCATGGCCATGTGATTAAATTGCACATTCATCTACGAGGGATGTCCGGTTACTAAGGTACATTTGTGAATTACAGACTACTTTATTTATAGAAATCAAACATACACTAAGTAAAAGCTTTTACTTAGTGTACTAAGTAAAAGCGTGAACTGTTAGCTACTTTTCGACATAATCGCCGCCAACGTTAAGGCACTTATCCCAGCGAGGCATGTCCGTCAACGGTTTTGGTACCCATCTCGCGCACACTTCTCGGTAGCCTAATTCAGATACGGTTTCACTGACAGAGCTTTTAGGAATGCCGGTCAGTAGAGCAATTTCCCGTATTTTCAGCCGACGATTTTCTCGAATCAGCGTATCGACCTTTAATTGATTTTAAATTTTATGTGCAGTGCTGTATGCATATATAAGATTTCTACATTTAGAACTGGGTTTGCTAAAATTAAAGATTATTTTTTATCATTATATTATATTCTCATTCGTTTTCGTTGTTGATGGTTTTCTTCCCACACCTTCGAGATCATCGTTCAGATGTGTGCGTCCACTTTTATACTGTTTACGGCAAACACTAACCTGTTTTCGACTCATAGCGCCTTCTGCGTAAGTCTTCAGTATTTTTTTTTAAATAAATTTCGGTAGGTGTTCCATTATTTGCATGTAAAAAACGAATTATCGCTCGCACTTCGAACTTAAAGTATGTTTCGATCGGAACTGACATTGTATGGCTGTCACAGCATACTTTGTACTGAGGTAAGGACAAAAGCCACCTATACCGTGCATATGCACATTCAAAATGCATGCAAGTTTCAACCTGATTGAAGCGACGTAGGCATTGTGTCGCGCAAACGTACCTTAGTAACCGGACATCCCTCGTAGCTTCCTCCTCTTTACATTAATGCGTTTATACAATTCGCTACGATAATTCTTAATAGTTTCACCAACAACCTCCAGACAACTCCTGCATATAGTGGATAGATGATTCACGCAAAGAGTGCGAATGGGTCTAAATTCATGTTCGGAATAAGACTTTTTAGCTTCTTTCCACTTTTGTCTATAGTGTTCCTTCAATTTTAAACTGGACATCATTGTAGATGTAAACCATAGCGGATAAGATATACCAGAGGATTTGTGGTAAGGTACACTTCTTTCTAAGACTTTTTAAAGTATCGCATATATTTGCTGAACAGAAAGATTAACATCCCTATGTAGATCAATAGGAAATCGATGAGTGTGTCCGCATGCAGTAGCAAGAAATTTGCTTTGTATCAGCAACAGGAAAATTTTCAGTATTTTTCTAGTATTGCATTTGAACAAGTATAGAAAGTGCAGGGTAAAAATGACCAAGAGGCACGAAAGGCACTGGTTCTTTATTTACAGATAGTTGACTACTATCTGCTATAGCATCCCTATTTCTGATGGAGTTAAACTGTACCAAATTCAATAAGTTACAAAAGCTGCCGAAGGCACTTGTTTTTGGACAGGTATGATTTTCGGCTTTGTATTGTGGTAGGTTGAGATCGCCAGCAAGTATGATAGGTTTGTCTGGGAGAAAAACTTGAAATGTTTCGATAAACAGCTGGTGGTATGTACACTGAACTTACACTCGTATGCTCAGCTCTCACTGGCGGGCGAGGTACATATATTGTACGCAGCGCGATCTGGCATACTTGCATTTATCCCCGCACCTAATCGTGCGCAAGGCCGTAGCACGCAGCACGCCTATCTGAATCATTTTGTGTGTATTTACGCGCACGCAAAGTTCTAAGAAGTGATCGTCGATTTCGGATACACCATACAACCGCAGAGAAGGTGCAAATCATAACATAGTATTTTTCTGGCCATTCCTACCAAAGCACGGTCGATCTATTTGCCGTAGAGAACGTGGATCGTCCTATTTCTTCGTATTCGACGATTGAAAGGATCGTAAAAGCGTTTAGGAAATTTGGCTGTAAATGCCAACAAATAGACGAATAGCCTCAAATCCCTCCCGAACGGGAGGAGAGGGAAGTGAAATAAACCAGTCTTAAGTTCTTCATTACTTACATTCCTCAAATTTTATATGCAGTGCTGTATATATATATATAAAATTTCTACATTTACAACTGGGTTTGCTAAAATTAAAGATTATTTTCTATCAAATATTCACTGCAACTATTTATAAAATGCCTAATACACAATTTAATATTATTACAGATCTTTAGGCTTCAACACTATTTCCACCATTGCTATCTAAGCTTATATTAAGCTCGTGTATGCTTCTAGCTAAATTAATGAAAGAATAGGATTTCAGGTATGAAGAACGTTCATAAACGTGCAACGACCGCTTTTATAAAATGTGACGATTCCCTCCCTTTGCATTTTACCAAAAACATGTTTATTCAGATATTTTCGCCCGGATGAATAAGTTTCTCATATGTAGAACTGTTTATATTTACATAAATTAACTTTCAACCCAACTGTCTATTTTGAATATAACCTTACTTTTAAAAACAAAAAGATAATTAAATTGTTAATTGTCTACCATATGTTCCATCAGTTTCTATCGGTTTCTTTTCCTTGACTTTGTTTTGATAAACATTTAATATTTTCTGTTTTATAGTTTGTGTGTTGGAATTTGTAATGCGTATATATGCTTACAATGTAATTTGTAATGACGGATGTTTTGCATTTAGTTAATTAGTTCTATTTTTTGCAACTACGCACGTCATATAGTACGCATACTATAGAGACTATATTCTTAAGTTGACCAACTCAATCTGGATTGCGTAAATGCTAACCTTATTGCCATAAAGAGCTGCATTTGATTATTTTTTCCTCACATTTATGTTATATTTTTTTTAAATAAACTTTGTGTGTGTGTGTGTGTGTGTGTGTGTGTGTGTGTGTTTGGAGAAAGCTTTCGACAAGGTGCTACGACAAAATGTTTGGAAGATACTAGAAAATAACGGGATGACACAAGACTAATCGAAGGAGTTAACTCAATACATGCGAATACCACCAACATAGTAAGGGCTCACAACCAAGAGACTGAAATGTTTCAAACAACGTAAGAACTAAGACAAGAAGGCGTTTTAAGTCCACTACTGTTTGTAAATCATAAACTTCTGTAGCAGAAAATGCAAAAAAGTAGTAGTAGGATACCATAAAATGAGACCAGTTGAAATAAGTGAATGTGTGTTCGCTAATAACATTGTAATAATGGCAAACAAAGAGAGCAACCTGCAATATAATCTGGACATATGGGTCAAAGAACTGGGAGCTAAGGGAATGACAGATAACATAAAGAAGAC
Organism: Osmoderma eremita; assembly: GCA_031763485.1. Classification (NCBI taxonomy): domain Eukaryota; kingdom Metazoa; phylum Arthropoda; class Insecta; order Coleoptera; family Scarabaeidae; genus Osmoderma; species Osmoderma eremita. The sequence goes on from JARFOC010035898.1 coordinate 9,328, forward strand.
CAAGACCATCGCGATATCCAATGTAGAACGGAAAAGATGCATCCAAATTAATAGCAACAATATAGAGCAAGTGGAAAATTAACTGTAGTACCTGGGGGCAAACATCAATGGAAAGTTGGACCAAGAAATTAATAATACGATAACAGTAGCTACAAAATTATACCATAGTATGAGGAAGAACACGCACAAATGCGATGAGTCACTTGAAAAGGCGAGGTGAAGAAATGCAAGTGAGAAAAGTGTGGGAAGCAAAGAAAATAAGAAATAGAAGGAGAGGTAGACCGCGTATGGCATGGGATGGAGAAATGGCAAATATATTGACAACAAGAGGGTTATCCTACCTTTAATTAAGTTGACAAATTGGAAGGTATCTCTAATATTATAATCAGTTATGTTGTTAATGTCAATGCTCTTGTTAAAATATTGGCTAGGAATTGAGATAATTTGTATATGGTTGAATTAATGCAACTACCAATATATACCATATCTATGAGGTTTATCTAATTTGGGCAAACAAAACAATATAATAAGTAAAATTTTGGAGGTTTTAACTACTGAATAATTCTAGTCACTCTTGCCCTAGCACCTAGTACACCTAGTATCTCATTTCACCCTCCAAAATAACATTCAACAATAAGTACAAAAATTCACATATATTAAAATTAAAGGGCTTGTTTTTTCTAGAAAATACACCAAAAACAGAATATTCCCTACACCACGAGCTGCTCTAATCATAAACCTGCATAGTCTTTTCCTCCGGCTGTGATGTTCTACTGTCCCATAATTTTCTTTTAAATAACAAGTTTTCAATTTTAAATTTATAAGTGATCTACAATTATCATCTACAACTAGAATATATAAGTACCATTACAAATGATGTTTGACGGATGATGATTTTTTTTGTTTAGGCGGAAGAAAATCAAAACAAAGCAGTGTTTAATAATTTCGGTTTGAATTATTATTCCCTGTGTGTAAAAAATAAAATACAAACGCGATAAAATATGTCTAATATCAAATAGTCTTTTATAATGTAATTGGTAAACGATGGTTGAGAAATCTGGTAACTAAATAAAGTAAAGCAACAGAAGTGTTCCCTATAAAGTATATTTATTCAACGTATTAAATTAAAAATTGAAATAAATAAAGAATAAAACAGTATGAATGAATAGTGTATACGATAAGTAAAATCGCGATTGTGACAGTACGAGTTGGTGTATAGAAAAAGTTAGAAAAAAAGAAGACTTAAAATACAAGGAATTTAGAACGATACGGTTTGAAATGCTTAGCTGTCTGTCCATGTGTGAGTACGTGAGTCTTGGATGGACGGGTTGGGGGTTCCTAACTTGAAGAATGGGCCTCGAAGCGGTGAAGGTAACAATCAATGGTAACACCTAACACGTACCACATGGTATACTTATAACAACAAACAACGCTGACTTGTCGTGATCGAACGTAGATGAACGGTTTCTTCTCTCCTGGACGGACGGAGAGCAAAAGCTTCAGGTGTTGTCCTGGTAGAAGGAAGACTAGATGTTGTCTTGTCGCGGTAGGACGGAGACGAACACTGTGTGTCCTGGGCGGACGGAAAGGAACTCGGTTATGTCCGGAGAACGGGAACGCACCACCGTTGCCCCATCCTGGTTCAGCAAAGACCAGCTGTTGTCGCTAGTAAACCAAAACCAATTCCCGAAACGTACTGACTACTCCTTTGGGAATTCTCTCCCGAAGAAGAGTTGCAAAATTATCTGGACTTGCGAAGAGTTTGAGCAATCACAGGCCGACAAATATTCATTTAAGAATATTACACAAAAACAAAACACACGAATCACGGGTTAATTACGCAATGTAATACGGATTAAATTGATACCTGGCACTACTATATTTAATAAGGGAGAGATTAAGTACAATTTAGAATTCCAATAATTAAATGCATATCTTCTGTATGCAGCGAACGAAGAGAGTTTTTGTCTATCTACCTAATCAAGGATGTTTGATCGGAGGGGCAGTTACTGTGAAGACGTATTCGTACTGTCGGTATTTCCGAAAATAAGAGCGAGGTTTATTGCTTATTTCATAGCAAAATGTATGGATGCATCACAGATGTCGACTAAAATCTAGAGGAAAGCAATTTTTAAGCTTATCCTAAATAAACAGTTACGAAACATCATAAAATAATATTTTAGAAGAAAATAGTTGCTTTCTGTTACACGGTGAGTGTAACAACACATGTAGTAAATTAAATTATAATTTCATATTTATTTCTTTTTCATATAAAATTCAATATTTCTATTTATAGATGAGTGGTTTTGCTGCAATTTTACTATACCTACGAACGAAAAACTTATAAGTATTGTGCAATGCCCCTTGTATACCAAAAAGATTTTCTAGTAATATTTAATACCTTAAAAAAACAGGTCCAATGAAGGAATAAAAAGATTCTGAAACGTAACATGAAGTAACAAAGTGTTTTCATCACCAACAACATACTAATACTGCACACGAATTATAGGATTATAGGAAATGCAATAATCAATCAATTTATTTATATACTTACATAGACTTTTATTGTATATAATTAATATAAATGCATATATGTAACACTAAAGAAAATAAACAGAATTGGATTGTTATCTGGACCAATACCCATTTCCTGTGGCAAGGAGGTGGAAATTTAAGAAATGTGTTAGGTCCGTGCGAATTATTTTTAGTTATTTTCTAACGGTACAGCATATTAATATAATGTGGAAGATTTACGACATAAGTTTTATTACACTTTCTTTTAAAGTGTACTATATTTTTGCTCATACGTGTCCACTGGATGTAAAAGTAAACATTACGGATGGAAAGAGATTTGGAAAGAATATTGTTAAAGATGCTGTTATCTATTCGCCCGACGACTACTACTTTAACGAAAACGGCACGGTTTACGGTTGTATTTGCAGTGCCAAGAGGTGCATTAGTAAATGCTGCGGAGAAGGTAGTGTAATGACAATGGCGGGCTGTATCGAAAGTAAACGTGAATTTATTTTGAATATGTATCGCAAAACAAGTGTTATCGGTATGAGCGATTTTTATATTTCCAAAGGTCTAAAGTGTGAAGACATACACCACTTAAATGAGAGCTTTTTTATCCAACCAGATGGATCGTTATTTATTCCTCGTATAGATCGTTACTTGGACAATAATTTACATTGCGTCGAATACTTACGAGAAGATCTAAAATCCTCTGATGCCTTGATAGCCTACGTATGCGATGATATTGATATGCCAACAGAGTATATGTATATCGTAACGGGTATGTATTTTTTCGTTCTTTTTTTATTTGGCTTCAATATCGTAAGAGACGATTAATGAATTTTCAATTGGAAATTATGCCTTCATTATCGATAGTAATAAAGAAAATAGTCACTTTTAGTCAAATACTACCTACTAGTATATTGTAAACTGCTACAGCGTTATTAATCTTTCATATGTATGTATACAGTGTGATATTAACCCATTAACGCCCAATTTTTCTTTGAATTTTTTTTCTGTATATATATACACACAAAAAAATTTGTGGCAATATAATTATATTCAAATTATGTTTTATTTTGCAGATATTTTATATTTTTCAAAAAATCCCAAATGGGGATCATGGACGGTTGCGTGTAAAAAAGAACTAATCACAAAAAATATTTTTACTGTATCACTTATTTATAACTAATTATAAGATTTAATTGCTATACATATTATGAATGCCATTGTCCCATGCATTCCACATGTAACCCCACGTTACATTTGCCACACTCTTTTCGAACATTTTATCTTGCAAACCGCACCTTTTCTTTGTTTGCCTTCACATGTTGTTTGTAGATAATGCCCTATTGGGTCTTTTATAACGCTTTCGGGAACACGTTTTAGAGCTTGTTTTTCAAGGGGAGGCCTCCCAAGATGTTTAGGATTGGAAAGTGTCGACGATTGCTGCAAATATGCTCGGCCAATTATGCGTCCGAATTCTAACATTGACATGGTTTTCTCAATATGACAATACAATACGCAAGCGCTTACAACAGCTGTATCAATGATATTGGTGAAAATGGGAAAATTCCGCTTTCTCCGCGAATTTTTATCCAATACTTATTGATGTTCCAACCTAGTTGATAAACCCCTCCCATAAACTTATTGTAATTGCTTATGCAGTAGGGTTGATTCACTTTTATCTGCTTCTTCTCGGATTTGGACCATCTAGTAACATTGCTTAGTGGATCTCTTCGTTCATGGTTTGATAATACCTTCACACATTCATTATCCTTCCATACTACACAAAATATTTCATCACTAACATCAAATCGATAATCTAAACTCCCACGAACTTCTTGAACTCACTGTCCGATTTTATGGGACATTTATTTAGACGATTTGACCGAGCTGTCCCCGTGGCTGCAATGTTTTTCTCTTTTAACATTTTCCTTCGTTCGAAACTAATAAGGAAGTTATCAAAATAAAATACGTGATTTGAAGGATTCTCGCAAAGCGCAATGTTCTTCATTATAACAGATGCCCCAAACCTTGTAATTCACAATCATCAGTTCTTTTCCCTGTATATAATTCAGTGTGCACAACACATTGTCCATTGTTTGAACCCAAATCGAATCGGCTTTTCTCTAATAAACTGTTTGAAATAAGTCCGTAGTACCAAACCATTTGCTCGTCAATACTTATATTTCTAGCAAAATCTCCAAATTTAAGATATCGTCGGTTCATCATCTCTATTAGGGGACTCGTTTTGAAACCTGGATCTGCTGTCTTATTAGTGAGAAGTTCAGAATTATCATTGAAGTGAATGTTTCTTTTAATTTCCTAATATCTATTTTTCGAAAAACATTTTCTAACAGCCTCAACGCACAAGTCTTCATCTTCACACCAATACATTCGCTCTTGCGATAATAAATGATATCCAGTTAGCTCCTATAAATCCTATAAATTTACTGAAGCAGTCTGCTGAGAAAGTAAAACTGTGCCTGTTGTTCTGAGCACCATATTTGATGCCTTGTTCGACTACATAAGACATTATTTCCTCATCAAATAGTGCTTCAAAGACCTCAACAGGCGACCTTCCTTTTAGTGGGTCCTTTATTTGAGATCGAGTATTTTCAATATCATCATTATAGCCAAGTATTTTCACAAAGTCGGGTCTTATTTTCCGCCATTTTGAAAAAAATTCTCCTATCTTAACTTTCATTTTTTTCATACGTTTCTTTCCAGGTTCAGGTTCCATACAGCTCGTAGATGCTATATTGAAGCCATTCGAATGAATTTATAGTCTGCCAGGAATCAATATCTTCGATATCTGACACCATATCCACTTTTTTAGGAGGTAGTTTAACAATATCAATAGTTGCCTCATCGTCGTCACTTTCCAAGAAATTTGGGTCATTTATAAGATCTTCTAATCGAGCAAGTGTTAAAAATTTCTTGCTCCTGAAATGTAAAAAAAATCTGTAAAACTAAAAGAGGAGACAAATACTTGCAATTGTCCACAATCCCCAAATGGGTATCGTAATAAAATGTTTTAATAAAATAATTTTTTCAATAAACAAAAGGTTGAGGAAGTAACGTATAGTTCCCACAACCTCTAAATTATATATTTATCAACTTACCGATACATTTCAAATTTGTTTGCTTTTTGTAAAAAAAACCAGAGACAGAACACAAACTATCTGCTTCAAAAAATATTAATTGATAGATAAATCTAAAATGCCATTCAGCTGTCAGACGTGGTTATATATTTTTCGCGCCAAGTGGTTTAGGAGAAAACCCAAAATCCCCAAATGGGGATTATGGTCGTTAATGGGTTAAATTTCCCGCCGCGCCAAATTTTTACCACGTTGGTGATGCGGGAATTGGTCATCTATTTCTCTCAGTCACGTCTCAAAATAAATATGTCCGACGCACTGACATTGCAACTCAAACTCATTTTAATGTAATGCAAGGTAAGTTCTACGAAATTACGTGGATTTTTCGTTGCCTATGTTCTACTTCTTACTATAAAATGCCCTCATAAGTCATCATAACATGTTTAAAAAAGTATTCAATAAGATGTCATAAAAAAGGTAAAGTAACGTTAAAATCACCAACTGTGAGTATTTCTAAATCATTTGCGGGGACCTTGGTAGAATCTTCTAGCTATTATAAAAACTGATAATTAGAGTTCAGATATACATGGGATCTTTAATGGGGAAAGAACTTTCAAGCCCTTTCCGAGGTATTTCTTTAAGAACTAACCTAATTCAATATTTCGGCCCTTCTGACTTCAACTAGCATTAAATAACTTTCAATATACTTTCTTCAATCTAAATTTTTCATTAGGGCGGTTTTATAGTAAGATGCAGCCCCATCCTGCTGATATTAATATTTCTCTAAAACGTTTATTTCATGCATTGAACTAGTGTACCTACCCACTGAAGATACAATTTATCCGCCGACTGAAATTTTCCTATTGATCTCTGTTCATATTCAGAATTCGGTGTTATTGGTTCTTATGTTTCAAACAGAACATAGGTGCGTTATTGTAATTTTCTTGCACCAGCTTTAGGTCATTTCAAATAATCTCGAATTTACTCACAAGTTCTTGAAAGTGATGATCCTGAAGGAAAAACGCTTCTTTATATAAAAGCAAATTACATCTAACTCTCTTAAACTTAGGTCACTTAAAACGTAATAAAGACACAAGCGAAGTAAGTACATGATTACAATTATTTCCTTTGAAAGAAAACAAACTTTCTTGCTTACTCCTTCATGTTAGACGCAATTTTAAAATAATATTTGAAATATATTCTCTGTATTATTAATATTTCAAATATCCCTTCAGTATTATTTACCAGACAAGAGAGTTCAATTTACTGCATGTCTGGAATATAGGAAACGCCAAATGAATGCTGATTAGGTATTGTTTATTTGCACTGATTATATTTGAACATTCTTTAGATATTTTTAATGTAAGAACATATATCCCATAGTTTAAGAGAGAACAAATAATGTATAAATATGGATCGTTGGTCGATTGTAGTTGAAAATTCAAATATTAATTAATAACTAAAAATCTTTGTGAACCTTTTACCCATTATTGTTACCCATACTTTTCTCTTTGGTAGTTCTTCGAAAAAATCATGCTTCTTCAAATACTTAATTTAGATTTTAGAAGTTGTTTCATGACATTATTTCTTCTTGACTAATTATTTAAAAATGAACTTTAAATTTGTTTTGCTTTGAATTTACAAAAAGAAAACATGACCACAAAGCATTTTTTTGGTTTATTTGTAGTTTACCTAATTGAAATAAGATACCTACTAATGATTTCTTTAAATAATAAACACAACAAACTTATGATGTTTAGAAGCTTCTTATGTTGTTATATTAATCTAAAAGCATGATCATAATTATTTAACTTCTGTCTGAATATTTTGAAAAGTTACTGAGCTGTTCAACTACGTTAGCTATTATTTAAAAATGAATTTAAGGATTGTTTTGCTTTGAAAATTGTTAAAAGAAGAACATGTCAACAAAGCTTTTTTTATTTAATTGAAGTAACATCTTTGCTTATGATGTTATATTGTTCCAAAGACAGATAACCATTATTTAGGCTCAACTTGTACAAATCGACAACTTACTGAGCTTTTCTCCAACTACGTGCAATTTTATTTGCACGACTTGAAAGCTATCAACAGAAGGCAAATGTTTTATATTTTAATACTTCTTCATTAAGTCCCCTATAAAATCATATCTAAGTTGTTATCAGAAAACATATTAATGCACCCCAAAACGACTTCCTTTTATAGCGCAACGCAATGTACAATAAGAAAAAAACTAAGTGTAGGGAGATGAATGTGGTGGGGTTACAGTGAGCAGTGAATGATTTCCAGCACATTATTCTTAGACAGTCAAGCAATATGACTTTTCGCAAATTAACTCAAGTCATATGCTTATTTCCAATGATCGGATCGATTTTTACCGATTCTCATTTCACGTGTCCGATAAGTTTAAGTATTAATATTTCGTCAGGAACTTCGAATGGTTCTCATATATTCGCGGACGGTTTGGTGTATCCACCCGGTTTATATTTTAATAAAGGCAAAGATACTTTCGGTTGTCTCTGCAACATAACTAAGTGTATTCGAAAATGCTGCAAACCCGGTAAGGTATTTTTTGACGGTGATTGCCTTAAGTTGGACTGGACGGACTATAATTTCGAAGTGCAGGTGTACGCGAAAGAGGAGCCCTTAGGACTTGGCAATTTTACGTTCGTGTATAACAAAGAATGCAGCGGAGGTTATTACCGATTGTCACCGCAGAATGTTATAGAGGACATATCGTATATACAAGAAAACGGTTCAATGTATTTTCCGAGCATTTCCGATTATATAGCACAGGACATGTTTTGCGTTGACAATTTTTTCAACGATGACAATTCGACCAATTCATCTGCGGAATTTTCCGGAATAGTATGTTTTTCCGAACAAATACCACCCAGTGTCATTTACTCCTTTGGTACGTATGTTTCACAACTATTTGATGCATGTATATCACGTATAAAGCGATAAAATGTATCGCTGTTGGTAGATTTATCTGATTTATAAACGTAATCAACGCCAAAATTATAAGTCAATCAAAGTTTGACACTAAGATTAAGCTTTGATTCAAACAGAAAAGTTTGTGATTTTTTCGCAGCGTGCGTTACAACGGTAACCTTTGCTTTATACAAAATTGTGGTTAATCGATAATGATTTTGCGCATTTGTACTATAGGTTTGATTTTGGAAAGACATTATTTAATAATATAAAATTGTACACCATTACCAGCATAACGCACCCTTCATAAAGGTTTTTCTTATTATTACTAACGCATTGGAAAAAAAAGTGAGGATCGATAATAATAATAATTCCACAATTTATTTTGGCATTTTTCACCTGACCAAATTTAAAAACTATGCTATGAAACGTCAAAACGTGAAGTTAGATGATGCGATATCCAAAAAGTTATTTGAAACAGTTGCATAGTACTTATTTTTGGGACCATGCACACATTTTTGAAAACATATTTAAAAGAAATAAATCTTACATTTTAAAATATTTTTTGAACAAATTACATAATTTATATATTTTAAAGAGGTTTTCGGCATTTGAGTCGAAAACTGTAAAACCAAACATTTTTAAATAACCTCAAACTTATTCTGCCGAAAGCTGTTTTGCGATTATTGAAAAAAAAAATTATAATCTACAAAAATAATGTTTGTTAAGTAGTTTAGAATAAGAATATATCTACAATTTATATATTGCTACTGGTTACTGTCCGTTGCAACAGCAACTGTCCTGCTCAAAACCTAATTTTAATTATATATTATATTCAGAGATCTTACTTCATTTGAGCCACTAAAAGGAAGAAAACTGAAATATGTAATTTATTCAAAAAATATTTAAAAGAATGAGGTTTTACTTTTTTGAGTAGATATGAGTAGTGGAGCTACAAGGCTATGAGCGCAATGTCCCCATAAGAAATACATTGGCCCCAAAAAAACTACTTTTTCCGCCATCTTGGATATCATGATCTGTTCTGCCCCAACAGATAACCGTTCCATTACAACGGGTGGCTGTTCCAATATATCAGCTAGCCGTTTCCGTCACAACAAATAACCGTTCAATTGAACGGCTACCCCTTGCAATTGAACGGATACCCGTTGCAATTAAATGGCTATCTGTTGTGGCAGAAACGGCTGGCCGATATATTGAAACAGCCACCCGTTGTAATAGAACGGTTATCTGTTGGGGCAGAACAGATCATGAACAAATGGCGGAAAAAGTAGTTTTCTTGGGCCCAATATATTTCTTATGGGAAAATTGCGCTCGCAGTCCTCTAGCCCTACTACTGATATGTTTTCAAAAATGTTTCAAATAACTATCATTACATACATATATATCACATCATTTCATCTAACCTCACTTTTTGACGTGACATAGTTTGCTGGTGGTCCCTAGGCGTATGCCAAAATATTCTTTTAAGTTATTAGACATGCTGAATCATTCCCATAAAAAGCGTTTTTACAGTAGCTTACTATTGATAAAAGAGTGCTACGTCTGACATTACTTTTCTTTGTAGTTTACTGCTGAGGATGGCCTAGTTGCCGAAATACGTATTCAGAGTTCTTTACTCAACAAGGTGATAAGGGTATTCTTTATTTTACTTTAAATATCTTACTGTAGCTATAAAAAGTTAAATTAGGTAATACGTAATCTTATTTATAAACAATCACAATAACTATCAATTACAGATATTTTACCAAATTTATAGTTGAAAGTTACTATAAATAGTATAATTTTTATAAAAAAGGTTGTTTTGTCTTGTATCAATGTACCTATTGAATTTCCCGAACCATTAATTCACCATAAAAACGAATATCATGTTTGTACTTTGAACAATTAATACAAGCATTATCTTTTTATACCCTTATTCACTTCATCATTAGAAGAAGAAATTTGCTAGAGCCTTAGTAAAGGAAATCTACTACTTTAAAATGCGTTACGAACCATACTAAACTATGCAGTATATTTCTTATATTTTATTGCTACTATAAGTGAATATAAAACAGTTCTAGTCCACTATATGACATTAAATATTTGTTATCGCTCATCGTTCACAGATTTGGACAGGTTCTCTTGAAGCTGCAAGACTTCCTAGAATATTATTTATTTCGAGTTAGCTTTGTCAAAAAATTGTAGTACTAATATAATATACAACAGGTATTCAGTCCATACCTGAGATACTTACTTACTTTACTTTATTTGATGTAGCGATGTCATCCGCTTGGTTCGATTAATCGTCCCTTCTACTTCGGCCACTAGGTCCTATTGTAGAGCAGATGCCGTCCTAGAGTTCATCAAACAAGTTCAGGCACATAAAGTACTCTACTGTTTCTTCGGCCTCCATACACTGCCGGCATTCGGTTTCCTCCGATAACCTGATCAGTTGTAGGTGTTTTTCTGAGTCTGCAGTGATCTGTAAACACAGAAGTAATTATTTTGACTCTTTCACGGTCTAGTTTTAGTAATTCTTCAGTTCTGACATGATTGGGTGAAATGCACTCTTGCGCATGTACCAAACCAGGTGAATTACTCCAAAATTGGAGTACTTCCTGTTTTAACCAAGAACAATTTTTTTGTTTGGCTATCAAAGTTGATATGCCAATTGCCGGCTCTGGACCCTGGAAGCATTCCATGGCACCCTTTTTTGCAAGGGTGTTCGCATTGCCTTGAATAAGGGAGTGACCTGAGACCCAGATTAGAGCTAGTTTGTTAGTTGTTAGTTTGTCAGTTTAGAGTGGCATTTGCGCGCCTCCAATGCTTTCATAACTGAGATACAATAAGCTTAAATAAAATTTGTAAATACTTATTCTCTCAAGATTTTCTCCTGTATTGGAATTGGGAAACTGTTCTTAGCACATTTAAAGTTAGTAACCACAATCATGCTATTTAAAATATAAAATTCCTATGTACGTCGGTGTAATTACAAATTAATTTTATATAATTTCGATTCCATAGATATTTATAACAATATAAGATTATCTCAGCGTGTACTTTGATTCGGTAATTGAATGTTTAAGCAAATCTGTATTACCAAAAGAAGATGCATAGATACATGTATTGCAACTGGATCCAAACATAATCTGTGTGTCTTGAGCCATGGTTGTCACCCTATGTTAACAAATACGATACGGATTAATGAAATTAATCAGTTTGCAACAAAAATGTTTGTTTGTCAAAAAAACGAGATTTATATATTTACAGTAGTCCTCCTGATTTTGTTTTATGATCAAAACGAAATTTATGAAATGTTGCTGGATGTTGTAGATTAATTGATAAGAGGGACAGCTTGAAAATACTGCAATTTTTTTTTTCAGTGTTACTTGTTATTTCCTAAAAATACTTGACGCTTTTAAGCAACGATTCAAGATACATTCATTCTAATTTGTACATCTAGACTTGTAACTTTGGGTGAGTCAACCTTATCTTTTTTTCATTTATTTATACAATAATAAGTCGGTTTTGTATCATATGAATCTAAAAAGCATGAAAATTAATTTTCCACATCTCTCACCTTTTTTATAAATAGGACTGATCCGTTCCCATCGCCACTCAGAAACGAAAATGCAAGATTTAATAGAGAAATTAATTATGTAAACTAAAGCAAATCTAGCATCATGCAGAATTATGCTAGGTGCTAAATCGTTGTCAAAATTAAAATTTTGTGGAAAGGACGACTTAATATTAACTAATTTATCTTCGCTCCCGCTATTGAAAACAAATGGCGCACCATGATTTAGAGAATGATCAGTAAAGAAGGATGGGCTGACATGATGAATTGAGGAAAATTTATCTGCAAAAGCATTAACAATAAGTTGGGGCAGTCCAATTCAGTTTTTTTTATAGAAAAGCTTACTGGGAATATAAGTTGTACCTTTCCTACTATGAATAAATTTGAAAATATGTTTTGGATTTGACTTAATTGAATCTTCAAGTTTAAGCATGTGCGCTTTATAAGCAAGAGATGTATGCGATTTGCACAGAGATTTTAATCCTTTAATAGAAAATACTTACGCGACACGTTATAAATTATACTAGAACATGATTCCTATTTTTACATTTAACATTTTCTATAAAATCATTTTCATCAAGAAGCCTAGATACCTGTATCGCAAAATCTTATTCAGAACGGATGTTCTCAACATCAATGCTAGGATCAGGGGCTTATTAACTCCGCCGGTTCGCCACCTCGAAATGTTCAGGGGTTCGTTTAGTTATAATGTTGTCAGGCTTTGGAATGGAATTCCGCCGGGTTTACGTTGTCTGAGTCGATCCTATCTGGCTCGCCAATTGCGAGAGAGGATTGCTTACTGCTTAATGCATGGTTTAATTTACATTTTATTAATTTATATTAAGCTTTAAAGTGTATTAGAATTCTGTTTTGTGCTTGGGTTGCATTGCGATAACTTATTACTTCATGTAAGAAATATTCTCTTCAGTCAAAATAATTTTCTCTTTTTGAATATAGATATTGGTTCGGCAGGAAGATCAGATTCAACACTCCCCGAACCTTTAGGCACTTTAACCTGCTTTTTCTTATACTAATTGATGTTATATTGATGTTATATAGTATTCTATTTATGGTTGTACTTCCCAATAAACCGCTTTTATTATTATTATTATTCTAAAATACAATTTAACAAATTAGTAATTATGAACAATAACTTCAATCAACACTAAAACAATTGTTGAATTTAGATAAGCCAAAATTTGGAATTTATATCTAAACATTGCAATTAACGCAACATCGGTCTAGTATCACTTCTCACGAATACATAAACAAAATGTATGTGATAAACACGCCATATTTAAATAGAGAAAAGAAACCTCAGACTTTCTGGAAGGATCACGCATCATTGCGTCGAAATGATAGGATACACAAAATATTTATCTATTCCCGCATCATCAGTACCAACTCAAAGAATATTTAGGTAATTCATTTATCCTTATGCTCGTGCATATGGTATTCTTAAAATATATTTGACAATATTATAAAGGAAATGTCTATGAAATTAATAAATAGTAGTATGAATTCATGTGCTTAAAATTACCAATGTAATCTGGGAAAGAACTATGTTACAGAAACCGTGATAAAGGCCTAAAACATGTTCCTTTAATAATCGTTTTAGTATTTCGCAGTGTTTTTAGGGTTTGTTAGGAGTGAGTGGCGTACCGCGGTTCCGAAGACGAATCTAAGAAGTTATTGATCATAATTTCAAATTTGTTAAACTGTATTTTGCATATATAAATAAGATTTTTTCTACATTAAGTTACTTTCCTCTATTACATACGATTACATAATTTTGATTCCGATTTTCCTTAAAAAACATTTTAAATACAGTTGAAATTAAATTAATTGCCAATGCGTGTGCATTACACGTACTCTAACAATCAATGGCACTTTCAAAATACATTACCACATCGCATCGGTGCTACTATGGGCATAAAAAGGTTTGTCTATTTCAAACTCACAGGGAATATACGAGCAAAAAAAAATTAATGATTGCAAGCTTACATATTCCCAGAATTCCTGTTTACGAATTTTGTCTCTTCCGTTCTTGAATCAAGACTAAAGGCGATGATAGTAGGGGAAGCTTACCTAAAATGGGATACTTAAGGTTTGGATCTGGTTTAAAAAAGTTTAAGTACAAATCACGGACAACCCTTAAGTTGGATATATCAAACATGACTTTATTCAAAAAATAAACATAACATACGAAAGTTTTAAACATTTTTTTTCTTGTGCGAGTCAAATTTCCCATTTTAGGAACATGTATATCTAAAACGGGATGGGTAGTGTTTCTAAAATGGGATTATATTTTCAAGCACAGATCCCATATGAAATAATTGGCTTCGTTGCCTGATACATCGCAAGCTTCGTGTACCCCTCTCTGACAGGAACTGCACCGAATACACTGGTCACCAGGTTTGCTGCTTAGAAAATTTACTTCACAATAAAAACACACAGGATTTTCTTTCATCATCACTGTTTTGTATAGCCATGCCTATTTCTTTGGTATTTTTATCTTTGGTCAAAACAATTTGAATGGAAAAAACAATTCCATTCACATCTTTTTGGTCTTTAGTCTTGTTTGTTACTTCTTTTCGGTCGAACTATTTTTCTATGGTTTACTGATTTTCCCTTCGATAATCCCTTTCCTTTCAAAGATGGCAATTTACTGGTTGGCACTTTACGTCGGTTCGCCCTTATACTGGCATTCAATTCATACTTATAAAGTGAGCTTTATCTCTGTTTGCAGTTATGCAGGCCTTCTTAATGCTGATTCTGAGTATGGTCGAATCATTTCTGGCGAAACACAATCTTGAAGAATATTGGCCAGAGGTTTATCATCATCACTGAAGAAGCTGTCCTCTGACTCATGAGGACGAGTTGATTTTATTTGTGGTAGTGTGTGGATCGAATATGAAGTCGACGAATGTGGTGTTTGATGCCTGGTTGGAAAATGGTGGTTCTCTTTGTGATGAGTCCTCTCCCGCTGAGGTTGATTCATTTTCTGCCTGATCAGTGGGATCGGCAGCTATAAACATATCGTAAGTGAAAACGGGGGCGATTAATAAGCCAGATTTCTCAAAACCATGAATTTCGTTAATGGGTGTTGCTGCTCTTCCGACGGCTTTCCAAAAAATCTGCCTATTTGCTAAATTGTGACGACTCTACCTTGATTGTCCCTTAGAAATGTGTCAACCTCTTGACTGAAGAATGTCGATAGAGGTACGATAACAGAAATGTGAAGCGGTTGCATGCGATGACTACAATGTGGTGGTAACCACAATATGGTAACACCATGATCCATGGCTTTCTGTATCACGGGTATGTTTTGAGTATCAGTTTCATGGCCATCCATTATAAGCAAGGAGGATTTTCTTTTGACGCATTGGTAGTTTGTAAAAAATGGTTGAACCACTATTCGAAGAGTTTCAATTGCATCCAACCAGAAGGATGGCAGGCAACTATGGATTTGGGGGGTAACCCAATCGAAAACTCTTCCACAAACTCGTGAGAAAATGACAATTGGTGGAATATATGTCCCTGCAGCACTCATGTATATAACCGCAGAGCATAGTGTTCCCCGTTCTGCTGAAGTTAACGTTCCTACTTGCTTTCTACCTTTCATTGCAATCACCTTAGATGGACGCCCCTGTGCAATTGTTAAGCCCGTCTCATCGATGTTGAATATTCTAGATGGTGCATATGCGTATCTATCTTGCAGCGCCTTCATCAAATAAAAATACTTTTCTCACGGCAGTTCTATTGAAGCCCCTAGCGCGAGTTGCCGACGTTGCTTCAGGTCTCCTCGGGGATAGGTGATTTCTTTTCATAAATGATCGGAGTCAAACCCAACAAGCCATTTCTTTATTTTCATTAAAATAGCATTTCAGATTGTTCCTTTCCGCTAACTGAAACGACAAGCTACGCACATCTGTAGACGTTAATCTAAACAGCATGCTCTCAATAGTTTTACGTAGTCAACTAGTTGTTCTCCCATTTAGCGCGAAAAATTTCGTTGTCCACTTCCGAAGCCTTTTTCATGCCCGGTAATTTCTTTATTCAAGTTTTTCACTCTCCACTCAAGGGTGCTTTTTGGTACGGAAAATACCTTTGCCGCTTTTAAGTAACCATATTTGCCACTTGACACCGATCTCATTGCTTTCGCCATTCCTTCCTTGGACCGAGACTGACGAGTTGTTTGCCGAGCAGCCATATTTGCTAACAGTAGCTTAATTCTGAGATTAAAAAAATACCGGCAATGTTCACCGCAATCATATTCAAATTAAAACAGAGAATTAGCATTATGTTGCTAAAATTGGATACATCTCGTTTTAGAAGCACATGCCGCGTCCCATTTGATCAACACATCAACATGTAAACAAAAAATGCCTGCACGTTTTCCATATAAAAATATAACCTTAAAATTTGATATGTTATGTGGTCGTTTATGTGCTAGTAACTGGTAAAAAAATTATCGCCGTTATCTGAATGGCCATGAAGACGAAAAGCTTATGTTTGTAGATCTAAATTTTTACAAGATTATGTTAAAAACTTAAAAACTCTCCTAGCGGCGTTGCAACAGTCACGATTTTGATCAAACTGCTGAAGGATACTCATACACTGATAGGAGGTATTAGGTCAATTACACAACAAATGGCGCTGCATGCACTACAAAATAATTAGGGTATCCCGTTTTATTACACTATCCCATTTTAGGAAAACGTCCCCTACCTTTTAACCAACCATATTTTATATATACTTTTTTTTATTCTTTATTTCTGCAATATTGGAGCTATTTAAAGATACGCCACGGTTTTACTTTCCTAATAATAGAAACATCATCACTATGCTGTCTTTTTTCTTCCACAAAACTAACAATAAGTTAAGAGTAAAAATAGATTGCATATTTATACAAGTTCATCAGAGTATCTAAATGAATGTATGGACGCAAAATCATAATTTCTAATCCAACGAAAACTCTGATTTCTCAGTACCCAACTAATATTCAATAGGAAACATTCAACAGAATTGATTAAATGGCATATTTGCAATAATACATAATGTTTTCAAAGCATCCATAAACTGATTTGTTTGTAGAACGTCGCGCACGTTCTTATCCAAAATTACCGCATTTTGCACAGTGAAATTTCACATTAATCTAACTTCAAACATTAACGATGTTCTAGTGGAAAGGAGCTCTACTAGGAGACGTGAAGTATATGTTCCTCATTACTTACATTCCACAAATGTTATGCGCGGTGCTGTACGAATAAATAAAATTTATACATTTAGAATTTCAGTTTGCTGAAATAAATATTATCCAAGATTCACTGCAGCTATTTACGATCTACATAAAATACAATATAATTTAAGTACTAAAGATTTCGAAGCTTCAAAACTAATTCTCCGGATTCTATCTGAAGGCATAACCAAATCAATCTGCTTCCAGCTTAATGAATTAAAAAACACAACATTTGTATTAAAATTATTAGCTTTTTATGTATAAAGAACGTCCATAAGCGTGTAATAACCGCTTCTATAAAATGTGCAGATTCTATCCGGTCGCATTGGACAAAAAATAAGAACTTTCAGATGGCATCCGCCCGGACGGATAAGAGTCTACCCTGTTTTGAATATAGAATTATTTTTTCTGAAAAGTTAATTAATTTGTTACTTCTCTACCATATGTTTCTATGAACTTCTTTTCCTTTAGTTTGTTTTGTAAACATTTAATAGTTGGAAATTTTAATGCGTAGTGACGGATGTTCTCGCATTTAGTTAATTAGATCTATTTTTTACAACGGCTCAGCTATTGAGACGAAATTCCTTAGGTAAAAATATACCGAGCTTGTACTTGAAACTATAACCCGCATGACGTAATTGTATAACAGTTGTACTTCATTATTTCGTTCCTTGCATTTACGTTATTGCATTTTTTATAATAAACTTTAAAATATATATTGCCATGATCTTATACAGAATCTTGCCGTTATTAAAAAATATATTGTTATATTGGGTTCGCGTACCAGGGACGCTGTTGCTGCCATCAAATTGTTTATCATCAGGTTTAATTAAATAAAGAACTGCTACCTATGCTATTGGTATTTGAATTTAAAATTTTCGTACGAAGATTTGGAAGGAGTAGCGAGGGCACAGGAAGACAGAAGTGGGTGGTACACATCTTACACACATA
This sequence comes from Osmoderma eremita, assembly GCA_031763485.1. Classification (NCBI taxonomy): domain Eukaryota; kingdom Metazoa; phylum Arthropoda; class Insecta; order Coleoptera; family Scarabaeidae; genus Osmoderma; species Osmoderma eremita. The sequence goes on from JARFOC010035898.1 coordinate 27,647, forward strand.
CACTTTTTATATTAGATCTTTAGGTTTTTCGATATTATTTAAGTAAGTTACAATTTTTTGATTTAGTAATCATAATTTAAATAAGCAAGTGTCAGTTAATTGTCACTCAGAAATTGCCCGGCTTGTGTCAACTTGACATAAATAAAAAGAATCGTATTAAAGTTATTATTATGAAAAATCATTAGAAATTGAAGTTAATATTTTGAAACATTGTAATATACACTACAAGTATTCAAATATTTATCTATATCCATTCTTAAAAACATTTAAACATACCTTTTTTTGAAGTATTTCCCTAGTGTAGTATGGGATGCATACCTGTACCTAAAAACTTATCTACCGTGCGCAAACCTGGTACCCAGAATAGTTAGTGCTCTGGATTCATTTTTGCTTTTTCAAAGAATGCCTGCCTTCTAGGATCTAAGGCCCCACATTCACACAAAATGTGATATGTCTCGCTATTGACAGTCTGCAAATTTGGTCCTCAATATCAATCCCAGTTCTTCCATAGGTATTCTGGCAGTACATAATGTCCCGTTAGCAGACCAACTACTGATGGTTGATGGCTGCGCAACGAAAATTTTACCATGGCGTTGCCGGTTACATTTTTCCATATTATCCATACTATCCTTTCTACTCCCAGTGGTTTGATTTTCGTGTCGCTGGTTGGATTTCGTTTTTTCCCATCCTTAGTCTGGCTTTCGCCTGTCATTTTGGATTTTCAAGATCCTTACGATGCAGAGGTTTTTGCTCGCTCCACGTTTCTTATGCCATTTTCTTCATTTCATTTTTCAATTTTATGAGGTGAGCACCAGAAAATGGCCTCTTCTTATGATTCTGCTGCAATTCGAGCTGTTGCAGCTGTCCAGACTTCTTATGTACCTAAACATTTGACCAATACTGTATATTACCACACAGTACAATTTTAAGGGTTGCTGTCAGCTAACACTTGACACGTGATTTATATGTCACGCCTAATACGTGGACTGGCGCCGGCCAGGCGAGCCCTCAGATGCACTTGCAGATATATTGTATAGATGTATAAGGATTTAGGTAGAAATTTAGAGAATAAAGCAGTTACGTTTAAGACACCACCAACGAAGTTTCATTTCTATAATACGCAAAATGGGCATACAATAACGGCAGCTCTGCAGCAATGTTTTCTGTCACTGTCACTGTCTTGTGTGGTCGTAACCTCGAAGGCATTTACATATTGTTCCGAAGTGCCAGTAGAAGATGTGCCCTTCTGTTATTCCTTCGGAGGTGTAAGTCTAAGACACCGAGAGGTATGTGAGGGTTTCCGTTAGTTACAGCCTTCACCTCCCCATCCATTCTACGGCACCAGTCGCCTAACACCGCAGGATTGGGGTGCCTGTAACTCTGGGCTCTCTCGCTTTTATACGAGGTTTATATTCCTCCGCCTCCTCCTTTTTCGGCCTGACTTGGGGTAGGCATTGGCGGAATTTCCCAATTGCTTCATTCACTTCGCAATTTTCTGTGTTATTCACAGATTACAGCAGACCCTGGCAGGGTAGATGCGGATCAGTTTTTCAATCTTCTTCAAATTCACCAACAAGTAAGAATTTTAAATTATCTGCTTGTTATCTCTTTGTTGGGGGACCTTACCACTTTAAATTGAAAATATGTATTGCAATCAATTTAGATGAAAACTTTCAGTGTGAAATAATGTCTAATTCAATCAGCAAAATATGAACTTGTTCACTCTTACGTGAATGCTCCTCATTTGAAGTATTATTTGTGTTGCTCTTAGAGATATGAAATATATATATACATGATCCCTTATTTGCAGCATTTAATGACAACGTTTAATGACAATTCGAATTTACTACTAAGCTCATGAGCCTACATGAAAGTGGTTTTGAAATTCTATAAACGCTAATAAATTTACTGGGAAATTACACATACCTACTCTTAGGTTATATGCGCTGTAAAAATTATTCATTATTGCTTTATCTCAAATTTCTGAAACTTCCGGCTGCACAATACTAATGTTCATAATTCAAGATAGATGTATCATATGATGTCAATCTAATACTCTGAACGGTTGTGGTTGCGTTTGATAATAATACTAATGATTCATAAACAGATAAAAGATTGACAAGGGACAAAGTCTCTATTTTCATAGTCTGCAATATGTAAACCTATTTTAACGCATTCCATATTTTTTCCGTGTTGTGCATATCAAATCCAGTTTTTCCCAGCTAGAACCCGGATATCATCAGTGCACTGCTTAGGATGTAGACATTGGACGTTTTGATCGATGAGTCGATATCATAAAAATCTTTTTGCCTATTTCTCGTTTCACTGTTTTGCGAGGTGTCCTATTCAGGACCACCTGGAGTTAGCTATTCTTCTCATAATATTAGTTATCTTAGTCTATCTTCTGATTTCCTCATTTCATACACGTTCTCATAAGCTGATTTCCACCATAGATCTTTACACGCAGTCCAATGGGACTCCGCCTGGTTACTATCAGCGTTTCCAAGCCATGTATCATAATAGGCAATATTCATTTGTTAAAAACGTTTCGCCTAGATTTTTTGATAAATTACTTTATACGATATATAACTGCTTGCCAAATGCTTGCCACCTTAGCTTAATCCATCTTGATAACTCGCTTGTTTGGTAATCTTCTGGAGTGTCCGAAAAATACGTATTATTAACATTTCCTGTTGTTTTTCCATTTGTTCAGTGTCGCCTATGGTCTTGGTTTTTAGCATGTTCATTCGCAGACCTATTTTGCACGTTGGAGCTGTTCGGGCACTCTTGGAATTCTTCGATGAATGAAGCGACGACGACAAGGTCGTCAACACGGACGCCTTTATCTTCCCAATTTATTGCTTTAAAAACACTTTTCAGCCCTGAACAAAAAAGCTTTGATAATATGGTTTCACCCTGTCCGATCACTATAATGTCACGAATATCTTGTGAATCAACGTTCATGACTGATGGTTTAGGGTATTGATCAACTAACGAATTCTTCTGATTTGGGCTACTGTATAATGTGTAAGATTACTCGATTGTTGCGACGATTGTTAAAAGCAGGTTACCTCTAGAACCTCTAATATATATTTTGTTTTTCCCTTTCGCCCTTTTCTTTCTTAATAATTTCATATTTAATTTCCTTTGATACATTTTTTCACTATAAGTATGTTATAGTTTTTAATATCTTACCGATTAGCTTTATTGATTATTCTATTAATTCCCTGGTATTTTTGTGTATTTTCCTCTAAACTTTTACGTATTGGTCTAGATGGTATGGATTTGTTACTAATAGTAATTTGGGTTGTTGTTTATTGTGCTATTCTTTCAATGTCAAGCTGGTATTTGTTTGGCTCTATTTTAGAGTAGAATAATACAGTGCTTACCACAATGAATTTTCATGGCTACGTTCCGTAATTAAGGCACAAATCAAGGCAGTTTATAAAGAGTACCATCAAAATACTGAAAGGAATCTAGCCGATAATTCTAAAGTATTTTGGAAATTCGTAAACTCTAAGCGGCTCTCCTCCGGAATTCCTGGATGCTTGGATATTGACAACTTAACTGTCGACAAACCCGCCGACATTGTTCAAGCTTTTTCAAACGTATTCTCTAACGTATACATCCAAAATGTTTCGACTGACTCCAGTCAGTCGTTCTCAGACTTCAATCCCTGCCCTTTTAATATTGGATACCTTACTTCCGATGAAGTCCTCCGTGTTTTAAAAGAAACTGAAATCAATCATGGTTTACGGACATGACTCTTTACCCAGTTCAGCAGAATTACGCCAGTTTTTAAAAGAGCTGATCGAAGTAATATTTACAATTATAGGCCAATTAGCATTCTGTCTAACTGTACTAAGGTTTTTGAAAAACTTCTCTATGACAGACTTTAAAACTGCGTCAAGCCTTACCGTGCTATTCACGAGCATGGATGAAGATTACGCAGTATAAAGTCTTAATAAACGGCTGCAGGTAGATGTAATTTATACAGACTTTAGCAAAGCCTTCGACACGATTAACCATGCGATATTAATATCCAAGGTCTCTTCAATTGGGTTGTGGCCTGCAGTTTTTGCTCTAAAGCAATCATATCTTTGGCATCGCTCGTGTTATTTTTTGCATCCAGTAGCGTGCCCAGGGTTCAACTTTAGGTCCACTCCTTTTCAATATTTACATGAATGAACTTTTGGTATTGACTTATGCAGACTACCTCAACCCGATAAATAATTGATTACTCAAGCTGTGATGAATTAAAAAGAAACCTTAACCAAATATACAACTAGTGTGTTGACAACGGCCTGAAATGGCCGGCAATGGTAAATGTGTTGTAGTTAGATATTCAAAAATTGAGAATCCTTATATCCGTATCAAATTAATCACAGGCAGATTGAAAGAAAACAGTTGTTAATGAAGTACGCGTAGTATTTGATTCACATTTATCTTTCTTTAACCACGTATATAAAGTATATCGTGCGTTTTCAAGAAAGTTTCATAACCCTCTAGAATTCAAAATATTATATTACTCGTCAGTTAGAAGCAAACTTAATTATAATTTATATCTATCTTGGTCTATTGTTAGAAGGGCTAAAAACGTTTTCTAACACATCTAACATATAAAATTCAGAATAGCTGCTCTGATGGAGGATCCGATTATAATTTGCTGCTTGAACGACATCAATTTTGTCCTTAAAAAAGACGCTCCACATTTATGGTAAATTTATTAAATCGTCGATACACATCATCTTCCGAGGTTTCGTTCTAATGTCCTTCAAAAACCACTTTACTTCACATAGCCAGGAATTTGAATATTTGCTTTCCTAATATATTTTAATTTCTGTTAAATTGTCAGTATTAACCAATAACAATTAGTTACCTGTATCATGTCATTTGCACAATCAATTATGATTTTCCCTTGATTATTAAAACATAATTAATTACTATTTACTTATTAGTATATATTATGTTGTATATAACACTATGTTATATTTTAATATAATATGTTGGGTCCTTTAAATGTTCCTTTAACTATGGCTAACCCACTATCAGTTGGTTTTCCCATTTTCCCCAAGAATTTTGTAATTTGATATAATACTCTTTTGTGACTATGGAATAGCGAATGGAAGACTCTATCAAACAGAAGAAAGAAAGCTATAGGATAATATTTAAGAAAAAATCCATGTCGTCATAAATTCAGCTAATATTGTCGAGCATCTACTACTAAAATATGCCCAATATATAAAATTACCTATACCTATTCCAGCATTTTTTACAAAAAAACTAACAACTATTTTATGAATTTTACTCCATACTTTACGACCCGACTGTATATTAATTAATTGCATTGTTTTAATTGAAGCATAATTGGGTCAAATTAAATGTATACAAACTTCCAAGAAAAATCATAGGTTTGATTCTACTTATGTAAAAATTGACCAAATAATTTTAATCTCGAATGTAATCTTAAATTAGTGTATTGCATCGCCATACACTCTATAAAAAAATCACTTGGTATATAGGCACAATAATTACTACATTACGTGTACTACCTACATGTAGTTGATAACTTGAGTTGTGGTATCCAGACTTCAAGGCTATTTTGCGGTTAAATAAATAAAAATGTTCTGGTATTGTTCCAGATAATACACATTAATTAGTTGTTCGTAAATATTTATTCAAACTTGTAGAAACTGTTTTAAAATATAAATTCGCCTAAAAAGAGGTATAGCGTTAACACGTATCCTATACATACGAGGTGTGTAAATTAAGTAATGAGACTGATATTTTCAAATATTTTTATTTGAATATAATTACAATTGAACGTTGTCTCCCTCAAAATAACTCCCTTGGAAAGCCACACAGCGTTGGAGACGGTTATTTCATTCCTCATAGTGTGCTGGAACTCGGATATTGGAATCGCCTTTAGCTGGTCAGTTACAGACATTTGAATGTTTTCGAGTGTCCCGTCAGATGAATTTTCAATTTTGGGAAAAGGAAAAAGTCACAAGGACTCAAGTCGGGTGAATAAGGAGGCTGAGGAGCTACAGAAATATTTTTTCCTGGCCAAAAAACGGTTTATGGAAATTGCTGTGTGACAAGGCGCATTGTCATGGTGCAGGATCCAGTCGTTCTTGACGTTTGGTCTCACACGCATGACCCTTTTTCGGAGTCTTTCGAGAACCTCTCGGTAAAAATGTTGATTAACTGGCTTACCTTGAGGCACGAACTCTTTGTGAACGATTCCCCGATTATCAAAGAAACAAATCAGCATGCTCTTGATCTTTGATTTACTCATTCCTGCTTTCTTGGGCTTTGGAGAGCCTGAAGTGTGCCATTCTATGCTCTGGCGTTTTGTTCCCGGGTCATACTCGAACATCCAACTCTCATCACCAGTAATGACACGTTTCAAAAAAATGTTCATTATTTTCAATCGGTTCCAAAAAGGCAAGGCACCTATCTCTCCCGATGCCCTTTTGTTCCTGCGAAAGGTTTCTTGGAACCACTTTCGAGCAGATCTTTCTCATTCCCAATTCATTGGTCAACACTTGATGAACGGTGGTGTGAGGCAAATTCAACTGCTTCCCGATCATCCTGACCGTCAACCGACGATCTGAACGCACAAGATCGCGGATTGTGTCGACATTGCCATCGGTTCTTGCAGTTGACGACCTTCCGCTGCGTGGCTCATCTCCCATCGACTCTCTTCCTTCTGAAAATACCTTAAACCACCGAAAAACCTGGGCTTTTGACAAAACACTGCAGACCTGCTGCAGTTTTGCAAAAGCTTCTGTTGCACTTTGCCCAAGTCTGAAGCAAAACCTGATAGCACACCGTTGCTCGAAATTACTGTCTTTCGTCTGTAGAACGCACTACGAAAACCGGATTCACGGAAAAAACGACAACGGACAACCAAATCTTAATCCAGCTCAAACTTGCACTGAACGCGTATTACAATGTCTACTTGTCGCCCCTCCATCTCCTGTGTTTTATCAAACGCTACGTTATCAGTCTGATTACTTAATTTACACACCTCATATACAGATTGTCAATTTGAAACGTTTCCATCACTAATATTTTTGCATTGGTAAGTAGTATTAAAATTCGGAGAGACATCGAAGGGAATTTATGTCCTCTCCTGCTCAACCCTTTAGGAAGGCTAAGCTTAGCCCCTAAAAATACAAATGGGGATGGAATGACACCTTCTTTTAAAGCCCGTTCTATTATTTCTAAGTAATACATAATTTATTAATTTTGGATTAGAACTTTTCGATATTACCGTTGCAAAGGTCAAGATTAACTAGAAATTACTAACTGACACTGCGTTAGAATGGCAATGTGAACAAATAAAATTATTGCGAGAAAAATTCGCACATTTTCCAAATGAACCACAAAAAAATGATGGGGAAAATACCATAATTGACTTGACTTACAGCTAGCTTTAGTTAAAACCAATTTTTCGAACAGAATGGGATCATCTTCAAAAGTAACACACCGTTCCATTGCACATTTCGTAAGCTTTCCAATGAAGTATCACTTAACCACTAGTGTAATTTAAAAATGTTAATTGTTCCCAAAAGTTGTCGCACTTCGCTCAAAAATGGAACTGCCTCAGCGATTTCATGGAAAATGTGTTGATTCTAAATATTCAGTGTTTTGTTTTATCGCCGATAGTCTGCCTTTCTTTCAAAATAATATCTCAGTTAACAGAGTCACGTCATTTTCACGTGATTTGTATATCTATCTTTTTTTACAACGGGGATTGTTGGCATGTGTTGCTAGGTGGCTCATGGTATTACTATAAATAGATTCATTAACGTTGCGTACGAGTTTCATACGAGTAATACTTCCTTTAAAAGGTACTGGACCATATACACTCCCAAACTGCAAACCATAATGATTAGCCGCATATGCAGATTATACCACGTTATAGTAATTTTTTACCTCGCAATGTACACGTTAAAACACGGTGCAGCTTGACAGACTACGTTTCGGCTCTCATAGACCAACGCGAACTTCTTTTCGGGAATCCACCATGGAAAATTCGTACTGAAACTTGCGACGGAATCTGCACGGCACTTCATAACGTAGCAAAGTAAATCGCCCAAGTTCCGATGAAAATCGCTTATTATGACCAAATTTGTATGAATAAATATGATATATACCCACGCATAGGAGACACATTTGTAATTTCTGACAAGTACTTTTGAATTTCTAACAAAATACATCTGTTTCATAATAATTTAAATTTGCTAAATTACGATGTATGTATGGTGTAATTAATTTAAGTTTCATATTCTATTATAGAAAAGATAATATATGTGTATTTGGTAAAAGAATAAATAAATAAATAAGGCTTTCCTTAATTGTAACATTTGTTCTTACATATCTTCTTAGTACAGCTGCGAAAGCGGAAAAGACTCGTTCGATCGCGAATCAAAATTCGCTGCGAAAAATCGCAGTCCACGTTGTAAAATCCCCTCCGGTCTGAATATGATCGTGAACCGTGTAAACACTATGATGCTAATCTTAAATAGCGGGAAAATCCGCAGCAGGCCCGGAGTGTTTACTTTGGTTTAACTTGAAGTTCGATCACGGCAATGTGACTATTACTGCCATCTATGGACGCGAGCATTAATGAAGCTATAGTATTCAGTCGCGGACGGTGTAGCCAGATGGTGCCACTTGTCGTATTTATAATTATTTGAAAAAGCGCGCAATAATATTTTACATGCAGCTTTTTACTTGCAATGTCTCGCTACCAGTGTCGTCTATTTTGTCTTCATTTCAAGTTAAAGTTAGAGACTTTGGATTTACCAGGACAAGAATTTAGTTTTCACGTGTTACCGGGTTGGCTGTAATAACTATTATGCTAATGTTACCCGCCAACTTGGCATTTTCTGTTATTTTTCAAAATTCAGTTTACCACATTGGAATGGATGTCTTTCTTTAGCGAATATTGTCTAATGCAAGGTTAGGAATAAAATGCAAATGGAACTGTTGAATTTAATTGTAATTATGAACGCTTATTTTTTCGTTTATAAAATTTGTTGCAAAAACCTGAATGTTTTAAAACCAGAAATGTTAAACTATGTATTTATGAAAGTAAAAATAAGATTAATTACAAATCCAAGTAATTTTTTTGAAATGTGCGAAAGTCGGTAAAAGTGTAAAGGAAGGTTTATAACGGTTCATTGCGACTTTCTCAAATGCGAGGCCATAACAAGTTGTATCCTCTGAATTAACAGTCTCAATTGTTAACTTGAACCCTTTCCATCCCGATTTGATATTATTATATAAATTTATCGACTTCAAATATTTACTATTCGTAAGTAACTTAACACCAGATATACAATATTACGAATGTTTGTTTCATTTTGTTTAGGTTAGAAGAAATTAATGTCTTTATTCATACGATCGAAAAGTCTTACTGCACAGGTGGTCTATCTTTTCCATTCAGGAGAAAAAGTTCTTTTGAAATGCAGTGGGCTAGCCCGGGGTATTTTACACGACGTAAATGCCATGTATTTGAACATTTTATGCCAAAGCTAGATCACCTAATGAGAAGAAACATCTAGATGTGTTTCAGGTGACTATGGTCATTGATAAATTGATAGTTCACTCTTATGAACGATATTTAACCGTGTATATTTGTTTGCAAACTATTTTCTGAATTTATTCGATTAGTACCACCCCTTTTCTGAGGATGAACATGCTCTAGCTAATAAAATTTAAGTGAAAGAGTGAGGTCTTGTGCAAATACCTTCGGGAATGAATAAAACATTTTTTTTTTGGTTTAAGAAACGTTTCAGATTATATCTAAAGGAAAAATACCAGAAACAAAACAGAATTTTGACTTATTGAGTAGGATATTTAATTTGAAACGTTTGGATTTGTTTTTTAGCAGTTTATATGACAAAAATTTACAGTTTTTAGATAAAGTAATGTTAACTACATTGTGAATTAAATATTTAATATGCGCATTACACTCGGTGTTATCAAATGGGAAATATACTGATTTTTTAAATACTTTAGCAGTTATATTTTCTTTAATATTTCGCCTTTCAGGATGTTTTTTTTAAACAGCAAGGGTTATTTTTATAACATAATTTACCATGCTAATAGCAATTACTGTAGCGGAAACTAATGTCATAGTTTGGGGAATGGAAATATTAAAAGTTTTATTTAATATAAATGAATAGTTAACGTCACTTAAAGGTTGCTGTAAACACATTCTTTTTCGCACAATTTACATTCAAATGTTGAGTTAATCCTGTTACAAGTATATCCCGCGAAATAAACAATAGCACAATCTTCTAAAGAAACGATGCATTCTACTACACTATCGCTAGCTTCTGACGAAGATGTACTACCCTCTTCAGAAACATATTATTCACCTGCTTCCACAGTGGGCTTCACATAAGTATCTTGCATCTAAATTCGGAAAGTACAATATCATCATCACTACAGAAACTGGTGGTGTCCAGTGGTTTTAGTAAGTTATTTACTAAAACTTGTTTGAAAGTAAATCGAAATGTCCATACCGTCGGATTTCGATTATAACCTCCTTTTTGTCTAAATACAATAAATAAATTTTGCGTCTTGATCATTCTTCTGGTAAATAGTATATTATACCCATTTAATTTCTGTTATCTGATATCTTTTTGACTATTTTTAACCTAACATTGCATTTTTGCAATGTTAGGTTAAAAATAGTCAAACATTGCATTTGTTTGCAAATTTTCAAAAACAAATTATACTGGCGCTAATGTTGTTGGTTCCTGTTAATATCGATTCTAAATTTCTCTCGAAAGGACCCCATGCATCCCAGTGCCCAGGACCTCACTGGCTTAAGGCGGTGTAGATTGCTGTAACCCCTTTACTGTAATTTATTTTAAAAAAGGCATTTACAGCCTGAGTAGATTTCCGTAAGGAAAATGCTTAAAGATGCTAACTGCATTACCAAATAAATATTGTAAAGAGAACTGAAAAATAATACCACTGAAACTACATTGAAAGTGGTAGTGACGCTCACTTTAATTTTTTTCCCAATATTTTCTTAAATAGAGCCAAGAAAAGATAATAGCGAAAACCAGGAAATATTAATTCTTAAGCAATACCTCAAAAGCTAGAGAGAATATTTGCGTTTCCAAAAAAAAAGTAGTATCTTTATATTTATACCTTTTCGCTAGTTACAAGGTATCTCTAATTTGTACTTAATATTATACGTGCTTTACATATATGCAGGTCAGAATAGAAATGTGTAATCGTATCTTCAAAAAATAAACACAGTGTTCGGATTACTCCTCCCGCACAAACTATTAATTAATTCGCGACGACACATGTTTAGGGAATACGTGGTTCCTATTATCAAGTCGAATAACCGAATGAGCGCCAAAATTACTATAAGCTAAATACATGCAATACTTTTTCTTCTCCCTTCACTCCCTTTACCTACCCCTAACATATGTCCTATTTTCTCCAAAACCCCCGAACGCAAAAATTCTTAGAAGGACCGCCCGAGTTTCTCATAAATCCGATAATATTTATTTGAAATAGTACTATTACATTTGTTAGAATGTTAAAATATTTGAATATTGCATCTAAATTAACAATATTAGTGTAGGTTTGTGTTTGGTACAAGTTTCGTATAAATTTTGTTATGTCCATACTTAAGGTAAATAATGTTGTAATATATCATTTTGACGAAATGTTTGCCAGTCCATATTTTCGTATACCTATTTCACGTATACACGAATTAATTTTATTATATTGCTTCAGCATATACTGTTTACAAAAGATATATTAATAGATCCGCCATACTCAAAGCTGTCTTATTGTTTTTGTTAACTTTGTTATTTTGCTTCCCTAAATTCTTAGAACCTACTAACGTTAAATTGCGATGCAGTAGTAAAAGACATTTGCTGATTGGGTGTATAATAACTAAATTCTGTCAAGTAACATCATTTTTCTATGAATCTTTTTTACAGCATGTAGAAGTTTTACGAGAATCCTTTAAATCATTATAAAGTTTACACGGAGCTTTCGTAAAACAATTTGACCAAATATGGATTATTCAAACTAGTTATAGTAGTTGATTATTGAATGACAAGGCCAATAATAATAAGAATAAACGAACTACAACCAATTTTTACATATGTTAAATTATGGTGGATGCGCTGGTTTATTATTTTGAAATATTCTTTTTTCTGAAAAGCGGTTCTATTGATTCTACTGTACGTACGTCGAATTGTTAACAAGAGAGTTCAAAGGAAAATTAGGGTTTGCATGTGAGTAAGTTCACATTAACATTTCGTCTGTAATCTGCAATTGTGGAACCGTAATCGTTATTTTTCTCTCAGTGGTTTGCACATTGTTTTCTTGCATTAGTATCATTTAAAAACTACGTCATTTTGTGTTTAGTTTATAAAATGAAACATACAGAAAGTTACAATTCTTTCCAGTACACTAGAAATGGCTGAGAAATCACGAAAACAATTTCAACTACGTTTCCTTACGTTGCAAATAATGTAAGCCCCGACATAGGTATTTGGGTAGTTCAGTTTCAGTGCTTCCAATATTTGAATTTTGGGAGAGTACTTATGCATACCGAATTTATTTGTTTCATGGTTCATGTTAAATACATTGAAAAAGACTTTCAAGAAAACAAATGTTTCTCGAAATAGAAAACAATAATAGGGCTTATAATAATAAGGGGAGCTATGTTGCAACGGATATTCAGGCGACACCTAAGGCACTATGGAACCCTAAAGTGACATCAAGGCTAGCTTGAGAATGCATACGGGAACTGAATGTGCTCACGAAACCTAATAAAGTTACTTTGTTATGGATGCCTGGGCATTCGGGAATCATAGGCAATGAAAAGTCCGATGAACCAGCGAAGATAGGATCATCACCATCATACTTGGGCCCAGAACCTGCCCTATGATATCTAAAAATACAGTACGAGTGCAGATACGAAACAGCCAGTTTCGTATCTTCTTGGAGCCACCAAGAACAACATAAAGAATACTGGGAAAATACAACCGGGCAAAGTCACGGCAAAACATTTATTAAGGACCCATCAGTAAAAAAGGCTGACGAACTACTAAATTTTAGTAGGAATCACCTTCGTACAGTAACTGGTCTCCTGACAGGACATATGTGTAGTAAAAGAACACCCAAAGAAAATTGGGGTTTACATTGAGAACCCAAGCTGCAGACAGTGTGAAAGGGCAATAGAGACCGCATACCACATCTTATGTGAATGCAAGGCCTTGGACCCTAGAAGACAGGCAATCTTTGGGAAACCAAAAACTAACCCAGGAGACTATGCAGACCAACCGGCCAAGGACCTGTACAGATTGGTAAAGGACACAATCATCTGGGAATGAGTGGAATAGGGCATGATGCAGGGGTGCAGGGCATGGGTGGGATATTAAATATAAAGCCAATGGGCTATAGTGTTTCTGGATACTTTTGTTAGACGGCTCCCACAAGGAAAGAAAAGAAAACCAAATGTTTGTTACCACTGGTGATGGTACAATGTGTAGTGCAGACTTCCGAATTTTATGAGAGATGTACCTATGCATTACAAATTTATTATTTTCACCTGTTTTCCATTGCTACTGCCTATCGAAAACTAGTAACTAAATGCTGATAACTCAATTTTTCACTATCCTATTACCAGGTCTGTGTATCATTAGTCTATTTACTCTAGTTCATACTCATAAATATTGGCACCGTGCCTTGCATTTAAAGTAATTATGTGGGGATTGACTGCGTGCATACTTTAGGGCTGGATAAACTAAAAACAAAGCACAATGTAAACATTTCTGTGATTATCTTGTTGGAACCGACAAGCTGGATGCGGCAGAATTTTCGTAAAATTCGACGAATAACCACAACGTAAATATTTATTTGCGTGGATCCGTCTTTAGAGACAATTTTAGGCTGTTAATAATATGAAGCTGTTCAAGATAAGTTTATCAATTTCGACTACATACAAAAATATATTGTCAACATTACTAATCTTTATTTACTTCCCGACTTGCTATAAGGTGATATTTATGTAGTATCAATGATTCGCATATGTTTAGGCGATAAAATTGACTGATGCCAGTTATAGAATATTACTGATTTGTGTTTTCGAAAACATTAAACGTCGTTTCAATTTATGTTTAATATCAATATACCATTTATAACTAAACAAAGAAAGAACTTGATGACAACTCGATGGGTTTGGTCAACACCACGAGTGTTTGTAATTCGTTCAAACTTATCTTATTAGATTAGATTGAACTTCTTATTGATCATGTTTATGTACTTATACTTCAATCGGTTAGGAGGGAGAGGGGTAATACTACTTAGAAAAACAAGATAAAAACTCAGGGGTCACGCATCATCTTCTGTGATCGCGCGGGGGAGGGTAGAGAGGGATGGGATGTACCTACCCCAGTAACAGGATAAAAGAATAATATTACAATACCTCATTAGTTTTGAACAAAATAAAGTATTACGAACATAAGTTGGTGATTTGTGTTAATTCAAGATGGTGAATTTCCTTTTCGGTCAACAATAAGTTGGTGTACTAAGTTCACCTAGTTTATATGTCCCTGGAACAGCAGAGCTGAACAAGAACATTGAATAAGAATACATTAGCTCTTAAGGGGAAATATGGTAATTGGTAGCTGGCAAGCAAAACGTAATCAACGATCCTGAACTGGTGAGAAAACTAATTTTATATTTGAAAAATATGGAAAGTAGTATGAATATCAAACTCTACTTTCTTCACAGTCATGTCGATCGATTTCCTGAACATCATGTAGATTTAAGCGCAGAACAGTAAGAATGCATGGCATCAGCATGGTTACGTATTTGATGTCTGACTATTGTTGGTTTATGATACATTTTTCCACAGTCCCCACAGTTTTTTGGAAATAAATAATATTTCTTTTTCTTAAATAAATGTATATTCTTTTTTAAACATGATTTACCTACAAGTGAGAAATAAGGTTACAAGAAAACTGTTACAGAACAGCTTAAATATCTGAGGCAACCGATATTGTGTAACCTAGTGTT
Organism: Osmoderma eremita; assembly: GCA_031763485.1. Taxonomy (NCBI): domain Eukaryota; kingdom Metazoa; phylum Arthropoda; class Insecta; order Coleoptera; family Scarabaeidae; genus Osmoderma; species Osmoderma eremita. Next base: position 42,728 of record JARFOC010035898.1, read on the forward strand.
TTAATGTTATCAGTAGTCCACCATAACACATATTAATACATATTTAACGTTACATTAAATAGATTTAGTACATTAACCGTAAAAAATGCCATTATAGGCGAATGGTTTACTGTTGGAATCACCATACTAGCAAGGGCAATGTGAAAGGAGTACAATCATTGAAGACGGACTCGAGTTTCTGCCTACCAAACGTCATACCCCATCTAGGGGACACCGCTCAAACACATTCCAACGAGACAAATTTTATAGGGCCACTAATGCAGTACACTTCATCTAGCTCGGACAATGCGTTAGTCCCGCCAGAAGGACTGCATATCTTGTAATTCCAGGAACGGGTTAACTCATGACGTAATATAAGAAACATCAAAAGTGCCAAAAACAATTAACCGTAAAAAATGCAATTATAAGCGCATGGTTTATTGCTAGAATCACCATACTAGCAAAAGCATGTTATGTCATGGTTAAGCCGTTCCTGGAATGACAACATACGCAGTCCTTTTGGCGGGACTGACACTCCATGCACTGTCCGAGCTAGATGAAGTGTACTGCATTACTGGCCCTATTGCATTTGTCTCGATGGTTTGCGTTTGACCGGTGTCCCCTAGATAGGGTATGTCCTGGCGCAAGCACGTGGCTTGGATATTTAGTAATAAGTTCGGTGACGCATTAGTGATGAAAATGAGTTTAGCATTCGGAGTGACGCTGACGACGCCTGGCAGGCAGAAACTCGAGTCCGTCTTCAATGCTTGTACCTCCTTCATTGCATTTGCTAGTATGGTGAATCGAGCAATAAACCATGCGCCTATAATGGCATGTTTGTACGGTTAATTGTTTTTGACACTTTTGAGATTTAGCATAGATAAACGTTTTCCACATCCATGGCTGCACTGAACATAAGAACCTCTTGAAAACCCCGCATATTTAGTATTAAATAATAAAGCAAGTTCAGCACTTTTGTGGCGATAAAAATAAATTAGACATTTTACAAGTGCAATAAAGAAAAACAAAACAGCTGATGCGATATTTCTAACACCATTACCACTAAAATCTTACAAATTTTACAAAAATATAATTTATCACTATTTTAGCATGAACATGAATCTAAAATTATTTTCTCGAATATTTGACGACATTTTTTTAACTTATTTAACCCAAGCATCTGCCGCACAATACAAATGGAAATTATACCATAGCTGATTTTTTAAGAAGTCCGAAACAGCTGTATGTACGTGAGGATGTCTGAAAGTATGCAATCAGACGTGTTGTGTGATCTCAGAGCATATTTATATATTTTTAAATATATTTATATACTATTATTTTACCGTTTACTTTATTAGCCAAGGAATCATTTTGCTCATCCTGGAATAAATACGCGAACCATACATTACCTAGTTGGAAAACGTTACAAATTTTGTACCATCTGACCGTGAACGTATTGAAAATCGAATTAAATTAGAACTAAAGAATAAAAAATAACTGTAGTTATGTGCGGACGAAACAACAGATTGTGAGAAGAAATTCTGTTATTAATGTTACGTAACGTACAATGGAACCACTTAAATCCTGATCTTCAAATTTACTAGCTTCCAGAAGAGTACAAAAATGTACTGTCGAAGTAATTCCAAAGCTTGTGTTGAAAAAATTTGAACTTTCAAGAAACCAATGTTTATTGGTGCCAGTACGATGCGTTACATCTTGTAGCAGAAACTTTTCGACAATACTATTCAGAAGTAGATGCATTAATTGCAAGAACAGAGGCAGTAATAGAGAGTATCGGGAATTCCACAGACACAAATTGATTTAATAAATTCGGTGCAAATTCGCATGTTTGCTTCAGACTTGGGCAAAGTGCAACTGAAACATTACATTTGCAAAACTTCGGCAGGCCTACGGAGATAGTGGGAGATGAGCCACGCAGCGGAAGGCCTTCAACTGCAAGAACCGATGGCAATGTCGACAAAATCCACGATCTTGTGCGTTCAGATCGTCGGTTGACGGTCAGAATGATCGTGTAACAGTTCAATCAATCCTACTTCATCACAATGCGCCTTGTCACACAGCAATTTCAATAAACGGTTTTTTGGCCAGTAAAAATATTTTTGTGGCTCCGCAGCCTCCTTATTTACCTGACTTGAGTCCTTGTGACTTTTTTCTCTTCCCAACATTGAAAATTCATCTGAAGGGACATCATTTTAGTATTCTCGAAAACATTCGAACGGTTGTAACCGACTAGCTAAAGGCGATTTCAATATCGTGTTCCAGCACTGCTACGAGGAATGGAAGGACCGTTTCCGACGCTGTGTGGCTTTACAAAGCGAGTTATTTTGAAGGATGTCAATTGTGATTATATTCAAATAAAAATATCCCTGAACCACCACAGTTGATTCTTACACGTTGGGGAATATGGTTACAGGTAGCGTTTTACTATCATAAATATTCCGTTGATATATAAAGAAGGTGGTTTTAAGATTCGATCCGAAAGAAGATGCAGATATAAATAAAAACCGGTACAACATTTCAAGCTAGTCACGTTAAAACAGATTTACATGTTAATTATTCAGAACAATTACTACGGGCTAATGGAGGCAATAGAAAAATTACAAAGTCATTCGATGTCGTTCGTGAAGTAAGTACGCGGCAGAAGACGCAAACAATTATGTGTTATATAATGTTTGAAATTCTTTTAGACAAAGATTCAGACAAATTTGCGTATGCGTATGCGTTAATTATGCAAATATAATATCCGTAGATGTAGAACGGTTTTCTGCATATAAGCACATTTTTCCCCACGGTGCTGATACCACTGTGGATATTGTAAACTTATCCGATGTTATCAAATTTGTGACAACACGAAAGCCGTTTAAGATAAGTGTTTCGCCACGTTTTATAAATTACAACTTACCATTTAATTTATTTTGTCTGGTGCCCACCAAGCACACGCCTGCAGCGCGCAACTGAATTTCCCTCTTCACTCATCACAAATGTAAGCATTTGAGGAAGCTATTTCCAAAACGTCTAGGTATGTGAAAAAAGCACATTGTAGCCTTAGTAAGTGACTAATAATAGTTACACACATACAACATATCAGTCAGGATTTTTGTTAGTGAGTATTGAAATCCCCATTCTCATGTTATCTGTGTTGGCTTTCGATTTACTATTTCGTCAATTCGTACTTCGACAGTTACTCAGTGCATTTATACGTTACTGTTCGATGCCGTATCTTATAATTTTGTGTCAATTGAATAATCCTATCTTATCTGCCACGAACACTTACTATATTAATGTGCATTATTTGTTTAACGTACAGGAAAATATGGTTGTGAACAGTGCTTCTTTATTGTGAAACTATTATGGGCAGTGAAAAATCATTTTAATGAGGATTATTAATTTCGGCATACGAATTAATATATATTAATGATATGTATTCTTGTATATATAAAGTTCACTGAGGATCATAATATTTCTTATGTACATTACAAACATTTGTCAGTATTGTACTTTTTATTTAACTATATTAATCAAGTAGAAGGTATATACTTGTACTGAGTCAACATATTATCGTGTTTGAACTGTTAACCGCAACTAACAAGATTTGACTGTAGAAGTGCGGATATATATTTTCTCTTCAATCTTTGGTACGTTAATTTTCAGTGAGAACGTGGACAGGATACATACGTACGCTTACTGTTTCGCGATGCAGTCTGTTCTACCCTATTTGTTGGCTTTAAACTTTTTAAGGACATCGTGCGCGTATCTGTGCTATCTTAATCAAATTGTTGATATAACAAACGGCGAAACATTAAACGGTGGCTTAATATCACACGACAAGATCGTATATACTCCTGAAAATTATTATACTGATAACGACCGCCAATACGGGTGCATCTGTAACGTGCAGACTTGTTTGCCGAAATGTTGTGGGGAAGGGGAGATATATGTAAATAAAACGTGCCAATATATTGATAACTTGGAAGGAAAGTCGAAAATATTTGACAGCGGTAATTTGGTAAAAATCGACGATGTGCACTTTCTAGAATCTAAGAACTGTACCGCGGCGCCAGTTGCTCTCTCTTCGAGGGACATAATTCGTATAGGTAAAAACGGTCATCTTGAACTGGGATTTGTGAACATTACTGACCTTAATACCTACTGTTTTGAGGCTCTTGACAAACCGGAGGAATTGGTGTTGTTATGGTGTTACGTTGGACAGGAAGATACTCAAGCAGTGACGTCATATAAATCCGTAGGTATGTGCATTAAGTAAAGAACTTAGGTAAACGACTCCTCCAATATTTAAAATGATAAATACGCATTACATTACACATCACAATTCTTTTGTGTCGCCGAAATCGTATAAATTCCCAAAGTGATGCAAGAGAAGTGATAAACCAAAAATTTCCCGTTTTGTGCGAGATAAAACTGTGTAATCAAGGAAAACAGGATATACCACTGAAGACGTTAAATATTAACTAAATTACAAGAGAATTGTTGTTTACAAGAATGTTGAAATTCTTTTATTTTTGTTTCCAATGGACATCTGTTGGGAAATGGGAACTTTGTAAGCGATTTTTGCATTTGCACACCAAAGTAGGTAGTAAATTTACTCAAAATTTAAATTAGAAAATGCACGAACTTAAGGGTATTTTGTAGTTCCATAATTTCCAGAAAGTATAATTACGTTCACCTTACTTTCAAAACCTTGACTGCTAAATGTAATTACAGTAGTAAATAATAAGAACAAGATATTTCATAGAACATCATTTTGATCCTGTCTATTAAGGCAGAATTAATGGCATCATCAACAAATTACAAAATACATGTCGGCAATCAAATTAACAAAACAAAAGAAATCAATACAATCTTTTACAAAATGTGTCTGTCCAGGCACGATAGACAGCATACAGAAAGCTTAAGCTCAATAGTAGTGTTTAAACAATACTTTAAGAATACAGGGTGACGCATTAGTATGGCAAAGCACGGTATATCTGTTATCATATAAAACATCAAAAAAGTTTATTTACGAAAATTGTAGGTAGTCTTAAGCTTAACATTTTAAAACTATTTTCATATATACAGGCTGTTTCATATCGCAAGAGTGACCCAAACATACGTTTTCTTAAATGGAACACTCTCTAGATGATTTCGAATGTAGATTAAGCTCGAGTCTCAAACTCCCAATATACAATTTCATTGAACGTCTTTCAGAAGTTATGGTCAATTTTATACACAAATCACTTCAAGATCTTGTATACTGCAAACAACACAGTCTGAAATTATTCTTTTACAAACATAGATTTTTGATATTGGTCCACTTTCATACAAAGTAATTTTTTTTTCAAAATTGTCAAAGCGGAATACAGGGCGAGTCAAAACTCAAAACTCAAATATATTAATTTCCAATGGATCACCTTGAAATTTATATCAAAAAAAGAAAGAATATTTTTGGTACTTTGATTCTTATTAAGTACTCCCTACACCCAAAGTCATAATTTCTAAGATATTTTAAAGTATTTTGAAAATGTGAGATTTTTTGAAATTACTTTAATATGGCAAGTTAGTAATGGAAAAATGATAGTTTAATGCCTGAAAGAATTTCAAGGACTGCGGGCTGGTATCACTAATACGCAGTATCGGGAAACCCACACCACACAAATTGATTTTAAAAAATTCGGGACATATGTTTCAAGGGCACGTCGGCTCTCATTGTCAACCACTTCCCGAATAAACGTAAGTCATATCTAACATGCACGTTTAAAAAAGGAAATATATCTCCACCTATAAACTCACTTAGCGTAATATGTCCGAAAGAATCTGCCTGACCCGAATGGCAGGAAACATTTATGAGCGTAGGGCGTACAAAATCTGTTTTTGGCGCATTTAGGAAAAATATACATATATCCCTCTTCTTTCTCGGTAAAAATATTCATTAACCTGGAATGTTCTAAAATTCCTTATTCGCAATTTAGTAAATTCGATCCATTTTTAATATATATCGTTTCATAGGCGTCTAGTTCTCGCGGCGAGTTTACGTTTCTTAATAGTTTCAAATTCTCGGCAGTAATTCGATGATTCGCTTCAATCAGGTATTGCGCTACACTCAATTCTTCTGATCTATTACAACGGTAATGGGCGATATGTTCTTTAAACCGCGTTTCTATAGCTCTTCTTGTCTGTCCAATATAAACCTTATCACAGTCGGAATTTCTTGAGCGTTCTTTCGACATCGGTAGAAGAGAAACCATTGTAGATCGCTATATTCTTGATATATTTTAATTCTTTATTGTATCTACTCTTATTCAATGGGAATTTGACTAATCTATTAATTAAGAAATTGATCGCGACCATCTTTTGTTGCTCGCAGTGATTTGAATCAGCCGTTATGAACCTTCTAGTACTAGTTTCTTTTCTATAGATGTCAATTTCTAGTATATTCTCCTTGTTCCTAATTACCATGCTGTCTAAAAAAGGAAGGCGTTTGTTCACTTCTTTTTCTACTATAAAATTTACAGTAGAAAAAGAAGTGAACAAAAAAAAACACAATCAGTGTTGGATTATTTGAATTCTTAACGAAGAACTTCAATTTATTAATACAGAGCATCAGGAATTCCACACGACAAATTGATTTACAAAATTTGGTGTATATGTTTCGAGAGCGCGTGCGCTCCCATTGTCAACCAACTCCCGAATTTATATTTGATTTATATATCAAACAAAAATTGATAACTTTAAAAATTTAAGTCGAATTAAGTTGGCTAGAGAATGAAAGTAATTCACACATTAAAGATACTAATAGCAATGGAAATTTCAGTTACTTTGCAAATATATTTGCCAATTTTCAAAGAATTTGTCATTAATAATATAATAGATTAGACCACTCTGGCGATAAAAAATTTGAATTTATTTTTTACGAAATTGCAATGCAATTTTTTTTTTTTTTGGAAAATATATGAGAAGCTAAAACAAAAACCACCCTTTCCTATGTGTTAGTTACCACACTGCTTGGAATGTAAGTGGTCACAAGTAGCTTGGCCGTTTCCTGAATGTCCGACGTAAGAGTGCCGTCCTCTCGTTTTATCGATCCAAGTTGATAGTTGGATTCTTAAGACTATTTTTAGTCGAGCAGCCGTCGTGGCCGATTCGATGGAGACACAAGTAGCTTCTCCAGGCTACTCTCTGACCACAACGAATCTCCTTCTTATATTGCCTCTGTAAGGTTTTATGAAAAGACTTTAAAATATCTTAGAAATTAATGACATTAGGTATAGAGAGTCCTTAGTACAAATGAAAGTACTTAAACTATTCCTTCTTTTTATGATATAAAATATAGGCGGCCACATTTAAAATAATTGAAAAAAATAATGAATTTCAGTTTTGACAATTTTGAAAAAATTACACTTTGTTAGGCTATGCTGGCCGAATATGCGTGTAAAAAAATTAAGACTGTGCCGTTTGCAGTACACAAGACCTGAAACTCACAGTGATTTTCATATAAAGTTAGCCATAACTTCTGAAAAACGCTGTATAATTCAATGAAATTGTGTATTGGGAGTGTAAAGCATGAGTTTAATCTAAATCGGAAATAATATACGAGATCTTATAATATGCATCGGGCGGCTCTGATTATAATTTCAAAATTAAGTCTTAAACCCCAATACAGCAATGAAATGTGGCGTTAAAAAGGAAAGAATCGGAAAACCAAAAAAATTTTTTTTGGCGTATTCAGTCATTAACTAAAAAAATTGTTATATTAAGTGAGCTTTGTAAGGATGAAATTTATGACGGCTCAACACTCGTTCGATGGCAGTTTAAGTTACTACAGATAGTTCATTTAATTTTTGGATACTATGTGCCTTTGAATCTCTATTGTGGAACTTGCCACGCCTTGAATTTTTTACATAAAGGGAAGGTTAAAATTGAAGTTTGAGGCAACACATTAATGCCTAGGGATCCTGTAGTTCTATAAAGGCACTGTATTATCATATTTTTTATCGGGAATCTTTCGAAAATGGTAAACCAATCACTATTGTGTAGAGCATTCGCCCTATTGGACAATATAGCCTTCCTATGTTTGTGTTTCCATGAGTCAGGATACGTGATCTTTTGGACAATGGAGCATCGGGAGCAATTGATGTTGCGAACCCATCTGGGTGGATCAATCAAGAATTGCTTGCTGTATGGCTTGACCACTTTCTGAAGATAATTAGACCAGATATTCGTCCTGGGCCAGTTTAACTTATTCTCGATAGCTATACATCTTACACCAAGAGCCTGTGGCTAACTATTACATTTTACAACCAGGCGGTAACAATGTAGTTAACTTAACACCCTGGTATAGAGAAGAAAATTCCGGCACTCTTTATGAGCATGTGGCAGTGCTGTTTCTGGATTCAAGAAATTCGGTACGGTAGAGTTTCTGCCTCTAATCTTGTAACCACGCTCAAAGTGAAATAGAAACTTTGAACATTGTCCAAAACAGCTATAACACCTGTAACTACAGAAACTATCAATCTAATCCTCAAAACACCTGAAGAGATAATTACGGAACACTATGTACAAGCTAGCACTGACATAGCAGTTCCTACAGCTGTTTATTTTAATATGGACATGGTTGTGTCTACAATATTAGAAATGATTGGTGTGTGGATGTGTGTTGTTTAGGCGAAAAAACAAAAAATAAACAAGTTGTTCTAGCAAAGCAAAGTGTTTTAATAATTTCGGGTTGAATTATTATTACTTGTGTGTGAAATTATAAAATTCAAACACGATGAAATATGCCTAACATTAATAATCATTTATAATGTAATTGGTAAACAAAGGTTGGTCTGGTAATTAAATAAAGTAAAACAACGGAAGTGTCCCCTATAAAGTATATATAGCCCCAAAAAAAGTAATGTATTAAAAATTTAAACAATGAATAAACAGTATGAACGAATACTGTAATGTGTTAATCGCGATTGCGACAGTACGAATTCGGTCACCTCTGATGAGAAAGCTAAAATGAAAAAGAATTTAGAATAAAAGGAATTTAGAACGATAGGTGATTTAAAATACTCAGCTGTTTAACCATATGTGTGTACGAGAGTCTTGGATGGACGACTTAGGGGTTCCTACCTTGAAGAATAGACCTCGAAACGGTGAAGGTAACACCTAACACGTACCGTATGGTACTTATAACAAAGAAAAAACAACAACACCGTCTTGTCGTAATCGGAGGTAGCCGAACGGTTTGTTCTGTCCCGGACGGACGGGCCGGAGAGCTCCGGGTCTTGTCATGGTCGGACGAAGACGAGACGTTGCCTTGTCGCAGTCAGATAGAGGCGAACATTGTGTCCCGGGCGAACAGAAAGGAAATCACTTAAGGTCCAGGTCGGTGGAGAACAAACCGCTGTCGATACTCGTCCTGATCGGGCGAAGATCAACTGTTGACGCGAATGAGTCGAAACAAACTCCCGAAACGAACTTCAGAAACGAACTCCCAAAACTAATTGTCGAAACGAACTGTAAAAAACTAACTGAATTTTCTTTGGGAATTTTCTCCCGAAGAAGAGTTGCAAAATTACCTGGACTGGCTATGGGTTCTACCAATCACAGGCCGACAAATATTCATTTAAGAATATTATAGGAAAACAAAGCTTTACTGTGTTTGAATCACGCATTAATCACGTATTCATTCGTTTAGAAAATAGCAATGTAATACGGATTAAAATGATATGAGAGAGATTAAATATAATTTAGAATTCGAATAATTAAATGCATATCTTCTGTATGCAGCGAACGGAGAGGATTTTTGTCTGTCTACCTGGTCAAGGATGTTTGTTCAGAGGAGCAGTTAAAGTCGTGACATTTCGTACTGTCCGTATTTTCGAAAATAAATATAAATCGGTTTATTGCCTATTTCATGGAAAAGTGCACGAAGGCATCGAAAATAAGTCCTCAAGTTTTCGGAATCTAATTTCAGTGCCTATTAAAAAGAACCTTCGCTCCCGTGCAGAAGGGCAGTGTAGCGCATTCTAGTGTTCTATCGGAGAGCCCTTACAAAAACGAACTTTTGGAGAACGCAAAGAAGAAAATGAATATCATAACTAAAAGAAAAATACTTTCTAAGGAAATGAATATCATAACTAAGAATCAATATCATAACTAAAAGAAAAATTCTTTCTAAGAAAATAAAGAAGAATGGGCACGTTTAGAATGTGCCAAAGAATTGCAACGTGTTCATTCGTGACTTGTGACCTCCACCATGTGTACACACGTTTCGCCGTATATGGCTCATCGGTACACCTTTATGGAGGTGATGGCAATGTCTATACTCACCCGTATATAAGGGGTGATATAATATGAAAGGCAGATGGAATATGATCAACCCCATCTGCAGGAATCAATGCTAACTAACTACTCCACTACTGCATGTATGAACACGTCACCGGCAAAACCTACCGTAGGTAATATTGATAGAAAACAGTTTATGCCATCACCTCCATCATCTGTAGACGCGCCTATTTCTTATGTTATCATTAAAACAATCTGAAAGTCAAGAATTAGAAAAATAAATGAAGTAATACATATGTAATTCAAACTTGTATATTATGCTGCTGTTAAGCTTTTCACCACTTTGTACGAGCTTTTCGATAGTTACTTAAAGTACGTACCTTCTTTTAATATTCATTCTTAGATGGCGCAACATATTCCACTTTGTTTTATATTTTGTTTTGACAGAGCAACACTTATTCCTTTAAAAGTGAGCGTAAATGGAGATAGGGTAGGTATCAATAGAAAATTGAAAATGGCTATATGATACATGTATAAACAATGATCAATCACAGATAAATCATAAAGTTAAAACAAACGGTTAAAGTTACACTTTTAGTACCTTTGTTCGGTGCTGTACACAAATACCAATGTTAATGTTATATATTACAATAAATTCTATAAATTTGAACTTTACACAATGCTATTCTTATCTTTACCACGACTTGATAAATGCCTGGGTTTTAATTCCTGTTTTCTTGGGCTACGATAAATAGCCATGATTTTAAACAAAGCATGAGTAGAAACCAACATTCATTGTATTGATAAAAATATTTATCTTATTTATGTTGTCACAGATTATAAAAACGCCATTAGATTCTACCAATATGAATAAATGTGTTATAAAATGTTGGATATTCTGCAGGCATACAGTATGCATCAAAAGAAATGAAAAGTATGAACGAAGCAATGGAAATTTTTATAGTTGTTTGAGAAATCAATTATTTTTAGAAAAAGCAATCAGAAACGGAACTCAATACTTAGCTTCTATGATAGTGTAAATAATGTATGTACATTATTTCTAGCTTGTAAATTGTTGTGTACAGTGAGGTGAAATAGCAGACACATGAGTGGTTATGCAACGACTCTACTTCCCTCATTTTACGAGGAAATAGGCTTTATTACCATTACCCATGGAAATTCAAGTTACAAACAATACATAAGCCGTCCGTCTTGAAATGCGTTTCAATATTTTGATAACACACAGAAATATATTGATATATTGTTTAACAATTAAAGCCAATGTTCCTGAAACGTAGGCACTGTTGCTTTCTACCACTTGCTGGCTAGGTCCTAATTAGCTCCTCTTCAATTGCCAGTGGGCACAGATTCACCACCGGTTGTTTAATGACACCACGCACACACTTCACATTAGCTACGTGTATCTGTCCATCCGCTCCTGGATAATACTGAACGACGCGTCCAAGCTGCCATTTTGACGGAGGGAAGTTGATGTTACGTGTGCGTCTTTTCCACTCGTTTCGTTGTTGTAACGGAGTTAGGAACTCTCGCGAGCACTTCTTCTAAAATTGCTGCACAATTTGTTGCAGGTGTTGCAATCATTCAGTCCGATAATTTTCATGTTGGTCACGCCTTGATCAGTCGTCAATGTATATGATCGTTCAATTAAAAAGTGGGCTGTGGTTAAAGCTTGGAAGTCATGGGGATCAGAAAATATTTGAATTGAAGATTTGGAATTAAGAATTAACTCTATTTGCGAAAGAACCTTATATAATATCTCGAACGTTAGCAATGCTCCTGAACCTACCTTCTTTAAATGTTATTTAACACTTCGGAGGTATATGGGAAGCAAGGATATTTCCCGTATACTTCCGAAGTGCGGCGAAGGAGGCGAGGTAAGTATCCATATAATTCTTCTAATTGATTATTTGCGCCAATACAATTGGTGTCATTGTCACTAAAGATTATCCTGGGCCTGCACCTTCTAGCAATGAATCTACGAAATGCATTGGTTGATAAAGAAGATACGGCTTCCAAATATATCGATTTAGTGGAGAAGCTAAAACATACGCGTTAATAGTTTTATTGGGTCTCCCAGTTCGTTCCTTGATTATTATAGGACCCCCATAATCTAATTCAACAGTATGGAATGGAGGCATCAGCCCTGTTTTTCTTTTAGCATATCTCCCATAATAGGGCTATCATTTCTAAGGTTACTATGAAACCAAGCGATACATTGGTGTACTGTTTACTTCGCGATGTTCATGCCCGATATTAGTCAATATTTTTGATATATAATGCTAAGTGGTAATGTTGGTCCTGCATGCAGTAACTTTTTGTGTTTATTTTTAAATATAAGTTTAGTTAATTGTGCGTGTTTAGATAGTAATATGGGATGTCGTTCATCGAACTTAAGGTTACATTTGCCTGTACGCGTATGAGACCGTTTTAGTCAATAAAAGGATTTAAACTTGAAGTTTTACTTTTCTTGTTTGCTGTTTTTTAAATCTTCAATTTCTTGCATAAAAGCTTGCATTTATGATAAATGTATAGATCTAATGAATGCTATGTTTAATTCGCGTAATTTCTGGTCACCCCGTACTTTCGTTATCGCGCGATTAATTGTATTCGTTTTAAATCGTAATTGACACCATGCAAATGTTGTAATTAAATTAGGTGAACTTGAGAATTTTGAAATGAAAACTCAAACCTTATAGCAGTTAGTAATGCTGTTTTTCTTTCGTTTGGTAATGAGATGCAGTGGATCCGTAAGTTGTCACTAAGATATGACGGTGCGTTCCACCAAAGTCCACAATTTTGTATTTGCGTAGAACAGCAGCTCCCAGAGACAATGTCAGCTGGATTGTCTTTGGATTTGATATGGTGCCAGTCACTAATGTTCCACAATAGGACCAAGTGGCCGAGGTGAAAGGCGCGATCGACGACCCAGGCGGATATCATCGCCACTAATGTTAGTCATCTCTTGGATTAGAATCATCCGATCCGCAGCAAATGTTTTCCACTTGACAAATGGAGCCTTGATCCAATTCAGAACAATCTGTAACTCAGTCCGGTAGTGTAAAGATTTAATATGTAGCGAAAGTATTTTCTGCAAACTTGACATTAAATGGCGCTAATAAGGCTGTTCCCAGAATGTCTAGTCCTGGCAATGTGATCTTCTTTAGAGGTGCCACTCTGGATTTAGGAGTCAGAAGCTTAGTAACCCATTTGTTTCCTTTACCTTTAGTTCGTAAGTATACGCATGCCGTCTTGCCCGCGTCGCAGAAACCATGGATTTGTACTTCATTAGTTCCAGGACATTAAACGAACCTCCGTATCTTTAGCTCTCTTACCAGTCCTAGCTCTGGCAACCATTTTGATCATATATTATGTAGATTGGTAGGAATGCCTTCATCCCAACCAAATTTAAATTACCAAAGTCCTTGCATTATCAACTTCGCCAAGACAACTACCGGGGCCATAACTCCAAAAAGGCCAAATAGTTGTGCGGTCGTCGATAAGATGACTCGTTTAGTAACTTACCTTCTTTGTATATTGACACTGAATGAAAACGTATCGCCCTTGTAGTTCCAGTACAAGCCCAAAATTTTACTTGCCAACAGGATTTGGATTAGTGAATTCGTGTGATGATTTATGTAGTTATCTTTTCCATTTTCCTCAGTTTAAATCTCGCTCGCTCTAAGATACTTGAGTGGTTTTCCTTAGTTGTTTATAATTCAGCGATCTTACTACATCCAGTTAAAAGATCATGTACGTAAAAATCACGGCTAATGGTTTCAGCTACCTTCGGATGAATATATTTGTTTAGGTTGGGTATTTCAAACAAGCTGCGAATTGGTAAATATGGAGCTGCCACCATTCCGAATGCCCCTTTGTATAGAGTGTATGTTTTGAATCGATTTTCACGCCCCAAAATATGTTTATATTTTCGTTGACCTGAGTGTATCCACACCTGTCTGTACATTTGCGCTATGTAAATGGCTCCGACGCGCCTATTTGTTCGAAATCGATTTAATATTGCAAAAAGATCGTGCTGTATAGTAGGCCCGACATGTTGGGTTTCATTGATCGGTAATCCTTTTTGTGGCTTGCATGATCCATCGAATACTGCTCGTCAGTTCGTAGTTTCGCGCGTGTTTTTGCAGACCGCGTGGTGTGGTAGATAGAATCCATCCCTATCATTTACGACACTTAAAGACATGTGATCTTGGTCCATGTAATCATGAAGTATGTTTGACTAGGAGTTGTAAAATCTGTGTGCAAATTTTCGTTCGAGAGCAAAAAAACCTTTGTTTTACTTCATTATATGAATCACCTAGATCGGAAGTTTTCTTTGAGTGGCAACTTGACCATGAACTTTCCATCGTGGTGGCGTCGTGTGGTTCACTTGAATAGACCTTCGCAGGCTTCTTCCTATTTGCGGAACTGCCTTGTTTGTTTGATATTAGTTCTTCCAAGGTCCAAAATTTTTGCATAATATATTACAAATGGTTTGAAAATAAACAAATTTCACTGTTTTTTTTAATATACGTCGTGCGAAGAGCTTCCAAAATCCCCATCCATGGTTTTCTGCTAAATTGGGCCATTCGGTTCCCTCATTTACCCTACACATAAAGCTCCTAAAAAGCTCTGCTCCGATTAAAATACTTCATATGTATGTCATCAGTGATGCACTTCTTAGGCTATTCAAATCCTACATGACCGCGCTTGAGTTTTTCTTGTGTCTTATAATGGCTATAGACAGGGAATAAGGTCTGAGGTTCCGCAGGGTTATATTTTGGGGAGTATTTCTATTTTTCTCTTTATGTATGATACGTCGCAGGTTATTGATTATGATATGCTTATGTTTCCTCTCTTTGGCTGACTGCCTGAAACTACATTGAAACCCGGTATCAATGCGCAATTGGTGCATCCTAAATCGACTTAATTTAAATATTGCAAAATGTAAGGTTCTTACACTTACTAGAAGAAAAAGTCCACTTCTGCACAATTATTTGATTGAGCATATCTCATGCGTTGCGATAAGGCTAAAGATCTTGGTGTGGTGTTTGACCCTCAGCTCTCATTGGGCAACCATATTGCAGATACGGTATCTTCTGCAATGAGCGGTGCGGTCTAAGCTGGAATACGCCTACTATGATGGACACACTAAAACGATTGAAAATGTGTAACAGCGTTTTTTAAAGTACTTATTGCTAAAGGAGTTTGGTGTATACCTTGCCATAGGGTTTCATCAGGGTGAGTTGTTGTATACCTTCAACGTTACGTCACTCGAATGGAGGGGTACCAACTTGTGCCTGGTCTTCTTGCATAAATTTACTGCATTATAAAATTGACTCACTGTTTCTGTTGGGTGATCTGGCGTTTCTTGTTCCACATCAGTCGACACGTAGTATGTCAACTTTTTATACAAAATCTGCTCGTGCACCATTACAATTACAATCGTGTTAGCTCTGAACTGGATTACTTACATAATTGTTTTTTTAATAGATTTTTACTTTGATTGCATATTTATTTAGTACGTAGTTTGAAGGTAATTTGGAACATTGTACACTTAAATAGTGTTGGCGTTTTACCTTTGGAATCTAACACATGGATTTTAGCCGTTGATAGAAGAATTTTGTTTCAGCGAAGTAGTGGAACCTTGACTATTTGATTGTGAGACAGCTTTTTCTGTTTTGTCATTCGAAGCATGCATATCTAACAATGTATAATGTTTTAGTCCACAAGCTTTGCATCTAGAGGATTTCCAGTTTGCTAACTAATATCCCCCTTTTAAACAATTTAAACACAGTTTAAAACTTTTTGCTTTGTCAACCCGAGTATTTATATATAGTTTTAAGAACGCTTCGCAATTTAGTATGTAATGTGACAGAACGAACATTTTGAATTTACGCTCACTAAAGATTTAGTAGTTTTTCTACATTTAACAAACTCTTCATATGCGCTTGACTTTTTGTTATCGCAGTCAGAATTAAATCGTAATGACGCCCTATCCTCGAGGATACCTTGCTTAATATTAGATTTCGTATACGATTTTTTGGAAATACATTCAAAAGGATACTGTATAGTGTTATACATGAAAAAATCAAAATGCCTACCGTAGTTAGAGAATAAAAATAAAAGTTCATATGACGGTGGAGCATAATTTATCATCCTAGTTTGTCTTCACTAAATGACGAAATATGTACATATTTTAATGACTGAACATCCATTACACTAGTCAACAAAATTTCAGGTTTATTTTGTCCCACGAGGTAAAGTGGGTCAACTTAGTAGTTACACTTATTTCATATCTGTTTTCAGAATTTTTCTATCAGGCAGGATATCAGAGTGACAAAGCAATGAAATTTTGGGAAAGTATATATAATAATATGTATATAAATAATAAAAAAATGACGTACAAAGTGAAATATTTACTTGGAAAATGTGCTGATATATAGCTTTCGGCTGTACTTTGCATCAGAAACATCTCTCTTCAGCATCCAGCAATAGTCTGCCAACATAGCAGGGCTCCATTTGCCTTGGTATCTCTTCTCCGTGAGTAGAACATCCTGGTGGTCGTCACTGACTGCTCCCAGGTTTTTTGGGAAAAAGTCCAAGTGGGAGCCAAGAAAGTGTATCTTTAGTCTAATGTTGTAACCTGTGGCTTTATATGAGGCCAGTAGCATGTTAACAATTTCTGCGTAGTTCTCGGCATCACGATTTCCCAAGAAGCTGTCGCAAATCTCCTTAAAAGACAACCACGCTGCTTTTTCAATTCCATTTAACGCCTCAACACACTTTTCTTCTCGAAGTAGTTGTCTGATGTGGGGTCCAACAAAAAAAACCTTCCTTTACGTTAGCATCACTGATCTTAGGGAATTTACTCCTCACATATGCAAACTCACTGTTATCTTTATCCATACCTTTGGCAAAGTTTTTCATCACCCCAAGCTCAATGTGCAAAGGGGCAAATAATGATTGAGGATCAACAAGTGAGGAACCCATGACATTCTTATTTCCTGATGTTAATGAAGTTCGTTTTGGAAGCTCTGTCTTTTTATAATAATTTTCCCTATCCCGACTGTCCCATTCACAGAGGAAACAACAATACTTTGTGTAACCGAGTTACATACCGAGCAAAACTGAAACAACTTCCAAATTGCCACAAATATTCCACTTAAAGTTATTATACTTATTTTTTTCCAAAATAAGCTTCATGTTCTCATAAGATTCTTTCAAATCGCTTGCAAGAGCCAAAGGAACAGAGGGGAACTTATCTCCGTTGCGGAGTAGAACCGCTTTCAAGCTGAATTTCAATGAGCAAACGCCAGTCGTGTGTACTATATTCATGACCAAGTGTCTTCATAACGGAACAGACGTCATTACAAAATACAAGTCCTTCTTCCATAGAGAATCAATTCTCAAATTCTGCATGGCGATTACGAAGAAGATTCCAGTCTTTTAATCTGGAACCTAGAAGTTCCGCTTGCTTCTTAGGCAACTTTAAATCGCGGACGAGGTCGTTGGGGTCTTCTTGACTTGGAAGATGCGGCACACAGCAAGATGAATCAGGTTGAAATGTTGGATCCAAATCCATATTGTCGCTTGCAAAACCTTCTTCGTTTACTTTGTCATCAGCACCTTCATCGTCGCTTAGTATCCTGTTTTCTGGGGGTAATTCCGGATTGTGAGATACTGGTCTCAGTGCAGATGGAATATTAGGATATTTTACAGTACGCTTGAATTTAGAAGTCATACCACTTATATTTGTAAGACAAAGAATAGCAATCGATAATACTCAGAGGAATAGCAAAAGGCATATGTCATTTACCTTTTGCCCACGCTGTAAGAAGTCTGACACACGTAACACAGCAAATATGGGGAGCCCGGCTTTTGTCTTCATCGCCTACTTTACACTTGAAATGCTGCTCATAGCACTTTTTAAGGAAAGGTATGAAAGACCGTTTTTGATATTTAAATGTCAATTCGCCGCAAATGTAGCAAAAAGGGTTCGGGTGGTTTACACATTTCCTTAGCATTTTTACAGGTAATCAAATTTTCGCGGTTTCACTACAATAGCTTGAACATAGCACTCTTTGAAACGTTAACAAGGTCAGCATATATGATCATTCACCGAGCTCTAGCCGACAACTGAAATAACGTCAAAACATGTTATCTTATACCACATATCTATGCATGCATATTTTAGGTGGATAAGCGAATATCCTGGAACATTGGAACATGGAGAAATTTTGAACGCATACTTGATTTCAGTATGCAAAGGTATATGGGAATCAGTCGTTTTCGTGCGGGGGACAAAAGACTTCTTAACCAGTGTTCCGAACGTCATTACAAAATGTTGACCTGATATCACATGAGAAATGTAATAGGAAATACCAAATATCTGCCATCCAAAATCAATACAAGCGGATTAAGTAAGTGTTAGGAACGTACTTTAGTGCCCTAAATTGACCCATTACCCAACCAAGTACTTTAATTATCTTAATTTACGAAAAGCTCTAAAGTAAGCCCACGTAAATGGAAACAGTTTCCATATTTATAAGCTGACCTTAATGGAATAACAGTAAGCTATACTGCGTAGTATTTGCGTTAGTATCAACTTTGTAATATGGGGCATTGTAAATCTACGCTGCTAAAGTTAGTTTTTATTTCATACAGTTTGATAAGTTGTAGACATTGTTGGTCAATGCAGTATTTAAGTGAAACTATCGATATTACAAACCGTATAAGAACAATCTCATCCATTGCATACCAAAATGTTATCTATACTGGCTATTTAATGATGAAAAAAGAAATAGTTCTTTTATCATCATTAAATCATGGCTGCATTTGTAAGATTAAAATATATTTAAACAAGTGTTGCCCTAAACGAAAAGTGGTTGTGAAATCTAAATGTGAAAATTATGATTTTAATAGTAGCCCGAATTTTAACGTATGCAAAGGGAACGAAAAGTCGCATTTAATAATGAGTGACTTCTAGTTTTAACCATGGGCATGTACAAAAGGACACAAACCAGCGATTAACATTCGAAAAATATCACTACTATATTCAAGAAAACAGTGATATCTATACCCCAACCCACTTGTGTTGATAGCACTTCAGATTTGAAATTAGTTGTTTTCCGAACTATGCAGGATGAAGAAGAATTTCCTAATATGACAAATGGTGCAGGTAAAAATACATTTACCATTATCTTGCTACTTCTTCAATTTGCATGAGCCATTTCTCCATTGCTTTATTGACTGTATGTATTTAAATATACTTTCAGAATTTTAATGCGCTCCAATGTATTGTTGCTACTGAAATCCGAAATAATTAGACACAGGAATAGATAAACATAAATAAATCACAATACTTTATTTTACAAAATTCACTTTTACATGGTTCAACTATACCAAGAAATTTCTCTCGTTTCATTGAAATTGTATCACTTTATTTTATATTTTCATTGAGTAATGATAAGATTCTCTAATACGCTTATTTCTTGAAATACCGTGTACTTTGGCAATGCATAAGAAATGATCTCGGGAACTTTGTTACAGTCCAACCTACAGTGACCCCAAAATGTATCTCGAATTTATTTTCTATTTTGTATTTGCATGCAAATATGTTACGAAGTGTAAAGTTTAAGTGAAAATTACAAAGTGTCAAGAATTCTTTGGAAACATAAACATTTCCAGGCCATCTTGTTAAGTAAGGGGAAATTCCTGTTTTATGAAACATGCATACGTATGTACATATATAATTTTAGGATCATGAATCGTATCGTTATCAATTCTCACTATTTTAATGGGAAATAATTATCAGTTGGAAATTAAAAAATTCCAGAGTATAATATCTAAGTTTATTTCCTTTTACAATTACAGTAGCGGCAAAAAGTACGGTGCTGATAATGGTTCAGTACGGTACGAATTTGATATATCTGCGTTCCATTTGAAAAGGTCGCGAAGCTTAACCGTATTTTTTTGAAATTTGGTTTCGGCTGATACTTTAAACAAGTATTTTTGTGAGATTGGCGAATGCAAGACATCCGGTACACATACCTACCCTTCATACTCAAATCTCTTACGTAACCATAATTTGGTACTAGCAAAGACGCTAAAGATGTATATGGGATTTCAACAAGTTTGGAGGAAGGACTGTGTAAATAATGTTCAATAATTGCGTCTAACAAGGACTGTTTCCGAGTGTGTTTAAAGTAAGGCCGGTTATTCCAATATACAATATATACAAAAGCTTTACATTCCCATGGAAATTGTCGCTATTCATTGCTGAACTCTTTTAATCCTATTTCGTGCTGGGTTGTACCACATTTTCCGCCGATCTTTCCTACAGTTCTAGTAGTGCTTTTGTCCTGTTTATCAGTTTTCTCCACTCTCTCTCTTATCCGTGATTATCCTTCTCCGCTCTTTGACTCTCATTGTTGTTATATCGTTTTCTACCTGCTCTTTCCAATTTCTCGGTATTCCTTTAAGCCTACCTTCCACTGGGTTCCATTCTGTTAAAGCTCTTAATGGATTCTCCCTTTTTCGTCTAAGTATATGGCCACACCATAGAATCCTTTGTACCTTTATGTATCTAACTACATTCTCGTGTTTTAGAATTACATCTATTTCATAGTTCATAAGGGGTTTCCATTAGTTATCAGTTCATTTTTTTGTCGCATGATAGTCATTATAACTTTTCTTTCTAATATCCTCAGCCGGTCTTCGTCTCTTTGTGTCAGAGTCCATGTTTCTGCCGCATATGTGACTATAGGTCTTATGGTCGTCGTATAGATTATTAATTTAGTGTTTTTGTCTGTAAGTAATTGCTTGCTGGTGTATAATGCTGTATATCCTAACTGTATTCTTTCCTTGATATAGCCTCTATCGTTTTTGCTGTTTATTAGCACTCCTAGATATTTGAAAGTTTCAACCTTCTCGAATTTGATTTTTATTTGTGTATTTGTCGTTTTCCTTTTTCTACTGCAGAGCATATTTTTTTTTTTCGCGCTTATTTCTAGACCTCTTGTTTTGCCCTTTTGTTCTATCGCAATAAATGTTTTCTCTGGGTCTTTTCTATTTCTTGTGACTATTGCCAAATCGTCGGCGTACGCTATTATTTGTATGGATTTGTTCTTCATTGTTCCTGTTTCTTATCTCTTTAGTTACGCTGTGTAGGTAGGCAATAGACAGCAATGCAGACAATGCATCTCCTTGCCGCACTCCTATGTTCACTTGGAAGCCCGTAGTCATGTTTCGTCCTATATTTACTGTTGCCGTTATTCCCACCATTGTCACTTTTATAAGTTTTATTAGTTTCGTTGGTGTTTTTATGGCTTCTAGATCTTGTCTGTTTGTAGTGTATCAAAGGCTTGTTTAAAGTCGATGAACAGTATATGTATGTCTATATCATATCCGTCATTTTTTCTATGACTTGCCCTATTATTTATGGTGTGCCTTACACACCGCACTTGACTTGACTTGACTTGACATCGAGCACAAATACTCTATGTGCTGCAAAAGAAAGCCACTAGGATTCTATGCAACTTTTGTTCTAATGAATATTGTAGATCACATTTAAAAATATAAAGCATTCCTACCTTGCCGTCAATTCATATCCGCCATCACTTGTATACGTACACAACAATAAGAAATTGTTCCTCTCAAATGATCATCACCATCAGCAGGCCTTAACGATTTAAGGCTGTCTTTCCAAAAACCCAATTACTCACAGAGATTTACGGACTACTGGGGAACAAAATTATATAACCACCTCCCAGTAGAAATAAAACACTTCCATTTACAAATTTCGTGAAGCAAATGAAGAATCTGTTAATCGTACGGAGCCGTACTCGATATCCGAATTTTGATAATATAATTCTATTTTATTCGTCATTTTTATATTAATTTATATGTTTTTGTTTGCTATATAACTAACTTTAATATTATATTCTCTATTACATTTTATTTTTTTCGCATTTCTTACAACAATTATTTTATATTTGCTTACTTTGACATTTGCTCTATGTACTATGTAGCAATAACAATGTATGTAATGGTAAGTTCAGACAATAAACTATATCTATCTATCTAAATTAAAGAAAATATACAGAAATGTTAGTTTAAACTCTGACAGCTACCCTGTACAAAGATAATAAGTTATGTTCAGTTCAGAAACACAGAATATGTTCCATTAGTGCAAATGTTAAGTGCAGTTGGTACGGTAAGGGAAGAAAGCAGCTATAGTGTCTCAAATAAAAATTACTGCTATATTATACTAAGTAAGTGTTATGTGCCGCTTATCCTATAATACTGTAATTTTGACATTTGTGACTGACATCAATTGTAGGTTTATATCAATTCATCGCCATTGGTATTTGAAGAGAGCGACACATTCTATATTTACACGAGAAGTTTGTAGACAACTAGATATTATTCTTTTAGAATCACTTTATAATGCTTCCTATAATGCTTTATTACTCTATCACAAAATTTATTTAATAAATGCATATTGCCCAATGAGTTGTTGAAACTTGTAGACGGACAATTCCATTTTGTGAACCCTAGATGTTTATTCATTTTAAATGCGAGATATGCAAAAAAACACTTAGTTAACTCAAGTAATGTAACACACGATGGTGTTACATTACTTGAGTTAACTAATCGTAAAAGGGGAAAAAGGAATCGAAAAGAATTCCTGAAAATTAACTCACAATCAGATGGGGTTTTTGATCTGAAAATTATTTGCTAGTATTTTTACCTATAACTGATATTAATAATATCCATTGGTACTTCCAATAAATTTTTAATAAATCCATCATTTTTATCATTGACAAATGCGTATGCCTCCTGCTTACTGTTTATCTAAAATGGTATATAAAATGTTTTCTAGTTATGTGTATATAAATGATAAAAACTTCTTTGTTAAAAAATTGTCATTGGCAAATTTGTTACCTCAATTAATTTTTTAACTAAGCTAATAAATAAAATTTGCACACGTACTAGCAATTTCCATTTAAAATGGTGAGAGTGTAATAAGAACAGTACGTTTAACCCGGAAGGTATAACTTTGATATAAGTTGATTGAAGAAGTAATTATTATAAATTCAGAAGTTAGTATAGGAACTATTACGCTTAGCTTCTATGCACTATCTGCTTGTGAGGCGTCTCGTATGTTCGTTATATAAAAGACAGCGGTGAGATCATTATGCAAACTACGGTAAGATGAAAGCTACAAGGGCCACTTCAGAAAAAAAGAGCATACTGACGTTACCACCTTTGTTTATCCTGAGTGTAGTTACACATGTGCACAACAACACAAATAAATTCCCGCACAACAGAGATAACCATGAGCATGCAACTCGCAATCGAGAAAACCTTAGAACACCGTATCAGAGGCCCAAGTGCACCCAAAGCGCAGTCGACTATTGGGGGGCTAAATTATATATCATATGTATCAAACGGAGGAAGGTGGTTTTTTAAAGCATATTCTAACGTGTGATAAGTGTTGGGTGCATTACTATTCTCCTACGTCAAGGCGTATAGAGTGGCCTTTGAAAAGTGAAGATTGTCAAGTGAAAGCCAAAATTCGAATTGTCAGCAGGCAAACTTCTTATGACCGTTCTTTTTTTGGATTACAAATAGTGCTTATTGATTTCATGAACCGCGCATGATCAATGCCGGCTTCAATTGCGAAGTCTAAAGTAGCTGAAGGCGTATCGGACAAAATGACGTGGAGTTCCGATCTGCAGTGTGATGCTTCTGGTGTGGTATATCATTTATTAATAATCCTCTATCGTAGTTGAAACGTTGAGTTACCGTAACCTTTTGAAGCTGCCCTTTCTTCTGAACAAGCCAATTATTTTGACAGGAAACTTTTAAAGACTGGGTGCTTGAAACGATGGGAGAGAAACAGAGGGTCTGGAATTGTTGAAAGCCTGGATCCAATAGAGGCTGTAAAGCTATTAAAGAGAGATAGAGATAGCGATCGAACATGTTAATTTGTACGTCCTTATAAAGTTTGGTGTAAAAAGAGCTTACATAGAATACATTCCTGTAATCATTCGTATGCACGTATACGTATATAAGAGCCTCGATAAATAAATACGTACGTAAAATACGTACGTCTTTAATATCGCGGGTATTAACCACAACAAGTTCTCGAAACTCTTGGAAAGAAAGATCGTTTCGGTTCTACATAGTACTAGTTCGTGTTATTGAATAGACGTTCACGTTACAAAATGAAATCTGTTGTGTTAGTGTGTCTAATATTCAGAGCTTTAAGAGCTGCAACAGCCTTCAATATCCCTTGCACCGATCGTTTAGAGGAAACCGTTGATATCACAAATGGCATGCAGGACAATGACACGATTACCTTCGAAAACATTACGTATTCCCCAGAAAATTATTTTCGTCACAACGACCGGACCCTCGGTTGTATATGCAAAATCAAAACTTGCCTGAACAAATGTTGTGCGTTAGACAAAATGTTTATCGACAGAAAGTGTCAGAAGCATCAGGCTGAACTTAATATTGATGTATATTCGGGAACCAAAAACTCTCGTCTGAAAATGAATCATTTTTATTTAATTAGAATGAAAAAATTAAGCTGTGTCAATAATTATATATTAACAAAACAGCATCAATATTACATTCAAGAAAACGGTCATGTTTACACGCAAATGGAAAATTTCACCGACAAGAACGAATACTGTTTCGAAGGTAGTTCAAATTCAGAAGTGGTAGTTCTGGTGTGTGCCAAAAAAGAAAAAAAAGATGCTATGATGATAACATCTACTACTGGTGAGTACAGTCTAATTTTTGTTAAGTAAAAAATTGTACGTATTATTTAAAAACTGTTGAAATATCATGAAAGAGAAACTAAAAGAAGCAGATATACTGACCGAGATATACGGGAAACTCGGTTTAATTTAATCATAATGATATTGATCTATTTTATTATCAAGTGCGCAACGTGTTATGAATACCACATTTCCCCAAGTCAATCATACTATTTAAGATGAGCAACCAGTATGTGCAACGCTCTGAACTTGACGGTGATGGATTTCGGCGCTTCCTTGTGTGTCTATTTACTGCTTTTCGTTAGTGTCTTTTGCGGCGGTTGCCCTAACAAACTCGAAAACACAATAGATATAACAAATGGAAGTAACTTCAACGGGACGATTATCTACAAAAATATCGAATTCACCTCGGATATTTATTTTCACTATCAAAACAAGACATACGGCTGTGTGTGTAAGATAAGAATATGTCTACCGAAGTGTTGCTCAGATGGCGAAAGATACATTGAAGACGATTGTCAGTCGTCCGATAAAGAACTCGATACTACACTATACATGGGAACGGAAGTGTCTGATTTAAACATGAGCAATTTTTATTTAATACCAACCCAACTAGTAGGCGATTCTATCCTTAGAGTCACTGAAGAATATCACATTGAGGATAACGGTCATTTACACACGTCGTTTAAAACATTTACAGATGCTACAACTTATTGCTTTGATATAGATGAAAATTCTGAACTGGTTGTTTATGTTTCTTTTGAAGAAGATATTGATATTGATGAGGAAGATATGATGACCAACGTCATAGGTAGGCTCTAGCAATGCTGTTTTATATCTTAACGTTAGCTTAAAAAATACCACTTGATTATTATATGCTTACTTTGATTACATCCAGTTAAATAAGTATAAGTAGCGGGAAGAGTACTGAATATGGGCTACTGTTTTTTTTCTTGATTATATCTTTGAATCTGTTCAACTCTTATAGCAGATGGTTGCAGTACTTAAAACTAACGCCAATTGTGCCACATACTACAGCAGAGACGATTACTCTGAATAATGAATTTCATCAAATATTAAATTTTATTGAGTATACCACCACTTTCTAATAATTTAGGCTACTTCCGAAATATTGATAAAAATCTGAATAAGATCCTAAATACACCAAAATATTTATTGAAATAATTCTTACAAATGTAAAAAAGCAAAAGTATATGTTTCTAAGATTCAATAAACTAACCCAAGTTAATTTATTTGTAGAAATCGTATTCTGTTCAGGGTCTGTGCAATCAATGGGAGTTCACATATGATTCACAGAGTAAACATTGGGCGTTGAAATCATCACCGTATCATATTATTTGTATTTTATTTTAAAATGCTTTTCTAAAATTGCTTGAATAGTTTTTAATATAAGTTTCAGTAAGAACACTTTTGTGTTCCAAATTGACCGTTTTAGACTATGACAGTTATTATAATTTGACACTACATTGACGGTTATAAAAATATGTATTACCATCTAAGTTGGAGTATTCATGTGTTACTCTAATAATGAATTCGATTGCCCACCCGGTATCTGTGTGCTGCTCCCAAGTTATGTGGCCTATTAAAATATGTTGGGGTAGGAAATATATCAGAATTCTGAAAATAAGTACACTGCCATAGCCCAATGTTATCTTTCAGAGTAAATTATTTTCACTTTTGCATCACTTCCGATTGACCGGAATTCATTAACTTTCTTATTTTAAATGGAATGCTATAATTTTTATTGCAAATTCTGATTCTAAACGTTATTCTAAGCAGAAAATGTTAAGGTTTCCCTATACCTAAATCTAACCAATTTTGAGATATCTTCAAACATATGTAAAAAATTGTTGTGGTAGCCTTTCATTTAATTTTTTTTTACTACACTCTTAAATTTCAAGATTCAGTTGCTTATCATTTGAACGTATAATTCACAGGCTTTCAAATCACATCCCAATTATCTCTGAAAAATGTACAGTCTGGTCGCAATATGGTGTCACACCTCATTATGTTTAACTATCCAAAACTCAATTTCCTTAAATGGAACTCTCTGTGTATTTTGACATCATGATACACACAATCAAATTCTGCAGCGATTAATGTTAGGTTTCCCTATACATATTTCTCTTCTTTTCCTGTTTTTAATAATTGTGTATTTCAATGGCATATTTTGCTAGAATTAACCCAATTTTCCGCAATAAATTTCTACCAAACAACGTATTTGTTGACGTAACACAAAAAAGTGCAAAATGAAGAAAAAACGTAGAAAATAATAAAGTAAATAGTAGTTAAACTTACGTTATTGTAAGTTATGCCAAAAATGACATATCATAGTGTAACCATATCCCGAATGAAATTAAGAGCCTCCCACATCATATCTTTGTACGCCGGTTAAAATCTTACTTACTGAACAATGGCTTCTATACCGTGCAGGAATTTTTAAATAAAAGCTTTATAGTCTAATTGTCTGTCACTCTTGTTTATACTACAATGTCCGCGTCTTTTACATTACCACTACTGACAAATATCTATTATATGCTTGTATATTCACATGTATTATTGTTTGTTTATTCATATTTATATTATTGACATCTATTGTAATAGATATTGCAATAAACAGTGCTTTATTATTATTATTAATAAAAAAAATACCCTTACCACCTCGATGAGTGAAGAAATCCTGGATACGTATTTCGGCAACCAAGTTGCCATCCTCAGCAGAATCTACGAAGGTAGATAATGTTAGACGTCGCACTCTGGGAGATATATATAAATAACAGTGTTATTCAAGTGGTGTTCTGTGTGGTGCAAATCTCCCAGAGTGCGACGTCTAACATTATCTTCCTTCGTAGATTCACCTGAGGATGGCAACTTGGTTGCCGAAATACGTATCCAGGATTTCTTCACTCATCGAGGTGGTAAGGGTATTTTTTTATTTTTTACTATTTTAAGCCACCGTATTCTATTTTGTATTTTATATTATTATTAATGGCAGAACTTCCAGGCATATAAAACAAAAAGTCAACATATTTAAACAGGTAGCCTGTATTAGCAGCCCTAGCCTATTTATAGTGCGTTTTAATTATAATAACTAGGTTTGAAAATCATTGTTTGAACCGTCAGTTCTACGAATTCTTATTAGTGAACAAATATATTAAACACAATATATCGGATCAGTCCTCACCTCACAACAAATTGACTAATGCAGAGAACATGTTTCGGTAATAAGTGGATTTCCATCGTCATCAAATGATTCGGTCTAATCAATATTCGGTAAGTAATTGTCTTGTTTGTCCTTTTTTCGATCCCAATTTGACTGGAGATATATATTTGAAATTGCTTAGTTATGGTATTGATTCTGTCTTAGACATACAGATATGTACATGGAGATATGTATTTGCAATTGTTTAATTATGGTATTGATTCTGTCTTACACATACAGATATGCAGAAATTTTGCAGCGTCTCTTATATAGTGTGCGTGCATTGAAATACTTAAGTATTTCAAATACATATATATGTACATTTGTTCGGTGAAAATTCCAAGGATTGTATGTATAGCAAACACAGTATATCAGATCACTCCTCACCTCACAACTCCTGTTAAATCCCCATTATTGCCCATATGACCAAATTTCAGAATTTCTGTTATACCGACGCATATAATTTATTCTACAACTATATTGCATATTAGCGTATAAATGAATATAAATGAAACTTACATATATCTAAAGAGTCATTGAATTGCGATGAGTCATTAGAGTAATGTATTATCTAAGATGTTGAATTTTTATGCTTTTATATCGCCACATAAACCAAGGAAAATTAGCGGAGGGAAAAACCGTTACATCAAAAATAAAAAGAATAACGATTAGATTCACTTCCGTTAGCAACTCATGTAATCTATACTTCCTCCTTTGTTAAAAAATAGTATGATTAACGCATTATTATTCTTTTCTTCTATCGCGGTAATAAATATCACTCCATCCTCTACACTTTATTGATAAGAACGATGTATGTATGTACTGAAGAAATATGTACAAGTATATACACTGCTTGACTGGCGTAGCATTGAGTATAGAATATATAAAATCGAACTGCGTCACATTCACAATGATATTCGATAAAATTTATCTCGTCTTGTGTTTAGGGAATGTTTGGTTTAAACCAAATGGAACTTTACAGTTTACCTTTACAACGAAACTATCACATTCATACGTCACGCAGCAAAACCACACATATTGCCAGAGATACAAAACATCAGTATAAACCTTGCATTTAAACAGTTTAAATATGTTTATAAAAAGTTGTAAATACGGCGATTTACTTGCATTGTATACGATTGCATCTATCGTTAACTTTTGCATCGGCTGTCAAAAGACTTCTAAAGAAACTGTAGATATTACTAATGGTACGCAATATAACAATGGCATAATTTTTAACAACATTACGTTTACATCCGAGAACTACTACGAAGATGACGGAAGAGCATACGGCTGTATATGCAATGTTAAAACATGTCTACCGAAGTGCTGTAAACAAGGCAAGAGACGAATAAACGGCAGATGCAAACGTTTCGATAACGATCTTACCCTAACCGTTTATAGTGGTACTGAAAAGTCACACATTGATATAAACAATTTCTATTTCATAAAATCAAAAATTATATGCTCTGGAATAATGTTAATGTTAACTCCTGAAATAAAATACTACATCCAAGAGAATGGTCACCTGCATACTTCGTTAGGAAACTATACGGATAGATCTACGTTCTGTATTGAAGGTACTGATACGTCCGAACTCAGTATCGTGATATGCCTACCACCAGAGAAAATTGAGAAAGAAGATGAAATGATGGGCATGGTGTTCAAAATGGGTATGTATGCAAAATCAATTGTATAATTAGATTTTCTGAACGCTTAATATTTACTGTATATGTACTTTAATGTAGAACATTTCCCAAGATTGACCTATAAATGATACGATATGATGGCAAGAACCTTTCAATTCAATTTTCTTATCCACATCCCTGCCATCTTACGCCTATTTTAAATTTTATAGAATGTACGTTTAAGAATTAAAGACATTAGATATGTCGCATGTGTTCAAAAATCGCAGAAAAGTTTGCGCAAAATGGGAAAAAGGAAATTTCTGTTTTCTTCAAAAACCCTTTATGGGAAAACGTATTGCCTATAAAACAATAATTGCTACTATTAAAATAGTCTGTGTCTCCACAATTTTGCATTTCTTTCTTAGCAGTACTTACATTTTACCAAACTAATCTTACTGATAAGAAAAAAATATTTTGTTCAAATTTTAAAAAATCAAGTTTTCAGTGTTTTTGATACCTTCTTTTAAAATTTCTCATTATCTTATAAACTGAAAATGACGGATTACTATCAAACTCCAAGTTAATTTGCTTTCCAGACTTAGATGTACTACTCCAATAGCTTTCTAACAAAAATCACAAATCAAAATTGTATGCTGCAAACTATTTTTACTGTATTTACAATGATATTGGTAACATTCACCAACTATTCTTGATTAGAAAAGTTGTAATATTATTTAAAATTGATTACGAATTGACTAAAGACTAGATGAAACTAGAAAATTTATGTTGTGTTGTATCTTCCGTTTTACATCAATCCATAAAGTAATAGTATTTCAAAAAACTATTACTTTCACCTTGTTTTATTTTTTATTACAGTTGCAAGTTAATTACGCCTACACCCAAAAAAAATAAATTTTCAGCTTGTGAAAGTATATCTTTCAGCGTACTTTTTTAAAGCGAGAATAACGCCTTGTTGTAAGAATTTCTACTCGGGTAAAAAATATGCACATAGACCAAGAAAATGAAATTTTTATAGTAATTATTTTAATCCAAAGAAAGTTAAAAACAAGAGATAAGAATAGAATATGAGATATATTTATATTTACGGTCTACAGTAAATAAGATAGCATCATACAAATTGGGTTACAATACAATAATACAGTAACTAAAATACAATGACCATAATGTGACAACAAAAACTAAACCAAACTGGTGGTAACACCCTAGACGGATGTTACCACTTTAAGATAGGTCTGTTTTAAGGAGCTACATAGGCAGAAGGAAGTCATTTACTTTAATATGTATGCACGTTTATAGAATATGGCGACCATATTTAGTCACCACTTTGGAATAAAGCTCACTCCGAAAAAATATGCATCATCGATATAGTTGTTGTCATGCAGGCACAGAATAAATAATAGTCTATGCTACATTCTTGCAGATGGCGACTCTCTTATTTTTATATACATAATATTATAGTTCTCCTGTATACGGCTCATTCTAGAAGTTCTGCGAACTTAACAATCGTTTAAACATGTTCAAGTTGGCTATTTTTATAGCAAGAAAACAATTAAGTATAGTATAACATTTATTTAATGAAAGTAATTGTTTCTTAGGATAGGGTTAAGAAATTAGTACCTCATTCCAAGAAAATATTGTTTTGCGGATATACAAACCGAGATTTTCTTAACTGAATGCAAACATATTTGATATAAGTATGATTTTTTTTTGCGTATAGGTATGCATTATACATATTTCATAACCGTAAAAGGTATAAACAGTGGAATATTATAGAACGACGCAAGAGCTGAAAAGCGCCATTTGCCTGCAGAAACTTCAACATATTAGATAATATTTTTTTAACAAATTACCATTTGTAAACAGTCAAGCTTGCTAGGGATGAGACAAACAGTTATTTTCAAATAACCGTTATCACCGCTTCCCCCGCTTTGTATTCTATGTAAACATAAAAATAAACAGTCGTACATATCATACTATTATTCACCGAGTAAATATTATTAACGAGAACGGGGACGAAGAACGCTGAAGCGTATCTGTACTTGAGAGAATATTGGATCGAGAGTTATCGGGCACCAGTTATTTTGGTAACTGTTAATATTGAAAATCCAGAACCGGCTAAAACGGTTGTCGGCCGGCAACGGGGATGATAGACCTTAGTAACTGTAATTGTGTAGTTGGCATCTGGCTTAACATTCCTGGTATTATTTTTTTCAAAACTTAATTTGTTTCGCTTATATGCATTTACCTGAAATATTACTGAAAAATACAGTAATATTTCAGGTAAAAAATTGATAAATACCATCGCTCAACTGCAAAGCGCCACTGAGCGTCAGCAGCTGTAATTTATGTAACTATTCTTACCAAGTAACTGTTTCTAATCCTTCTGCTTCAAAATTCACATAAAATAACAGTTATAGCACATATTTCAAAAATAAACTTTCTTCCCCATAGTGGTATATATGGGGAAGAAAGTTTGGTAGAAAATAATAAAATGAACATGTTTTTTTTCCAAAAATGTCTTACTTTGGAGTTAAATAGTGTTAGTCTTCCGTTTAAGCTCCTCTGTATATAAGGTTGCGTATCTCACTTATTGCCAGGCGTAACTCATTTCCGTACTTCTTCAAAGTTTGTGGAAGTTTGATAAAGCTACAACTAGCGTGTATTAAGTATGCACTCTTATTAACACAAGTGTATTTTTTTAACATAAATAAAGGGGTATAAACGAAGGATTTTAACACCATTTAAATTCAAAGTAAGACACTTTTTAAAAAACGAGTACCCACTAAGAAAAATTTTTCCTTTTATTATTTTCCACCGTGCTTAATAGTTTCTGAGACGGACCCAGTATCTAAAAAGGAGAGGCTTGATACCTCACCAGTATACATATATATGTAGGTACATACGTAAATCACTGATTGCTGTGGTATGCGTCACTTATACTTCAATTACTACTTTTTTAAAAACATATAATAATACGTCTAACTACATGGCACGATACCATACTGCGTTCGGCTTTATAAAATGATTTTTATTCTTTCGAAATAAATAATATACAGTAAAAGTTTTTGGAGATAATATTTCCCGCTGGATATAGTATCAGAATCAAAATAGTTCCTGTTAGTAAATACTCCAAATTCAATTTATTCTTTTTTTAAAAGTATTTTTAAAATATTTATGCAATAATTGATTCCGAATTGTATAATTTTTGTTTCCATAGATTTGTTTTGATTTCGCTCATTCATAGAAAACGCCCGGAATCTCTTATTGAACTAACAAAAACAATTCTACCTATAAATTTTACGATAGAACATAAAAAAAGAATCTACTTTGCAATATACTTTTTGGGAAACTCTTTCCCATGGAGATCATAAAGGTGCCCTTAAATTTCTCGCGTCATATTAACCTTTTGCAATATTTTGTTAATTATTTTTCTTATACAAAATTTAAAAAGATTCAAATATACAGCGTGATTCATTTCTAACAGTTAAGTAAGGTTACCTTCTTCAAATGGGAGATTCAGTATATTTTTGCGCTTTTTGGTTTAATTGCACTAAAAATTTAACTGTAGAAACTGCATGTTGTCCTATTTGTCTGTTGGCAAGTTATAAATCGATAATGGGAAACACAAAAGTATCACATAAGATTTGCTATTTCAAACTTATGGTAATTAAATACAGTGATTATTCAAAATTCAGAATTTTTTTTATAAAATCGCTGAAACACGTCAATTTTTAATCGGAGGGGGACCACTTTTGGAGAACGAATGAACATATTTTCAACCCCCTAGTCGCAGGAGTACCAACACGAAAATGTTTAAACCTCACTAGGGGTTCAATGATAGATACATACCTCATTTAAAAGCAATGCCACGGGGTATCGTTTTTTTTTTAATCGATCGTGCCGTTTTTGAGAAATTAGCTTTTAAAGTTAATTTCTCGAAAGCCATACAATCGATTTCATAGTCATACACCGTTGCATGGCAAATTGGAGTCTTTACTCTTCCTAATGTAATTTAAAGAGTTAGAGTTGGCACCCCTGCGGCTAGAGGTTCTACATATCAAGATCATTTGTTTTCCTGAAATTGTTTCCCTTCAATCAGAAATTACAGTGTCTTAGCGATTTTATAAAAAAGAAGTCTCCTTAAATATCGATATACGTATAAATATAGATTTTGAAAGAGTTTTACATTACTGTATTGGAAATTACGTAATCTTTTAAACGAGATCTAACTTCAACCCTAGTGTAATTTAAAAATTTTAAGGCTGACACTAGGGTTTATACAAAACATACTTTTTTAAAAACCGGTTTTCGAATTCCAGTTCTCCAAAAAAAAAACCGGTTTTAGCCGGTTTTCGTGTTTTGGTAAAAAAATAGAATAAGGAAAAATATTTTATTTAAATTATATAAAATAAAAAAACGAAATCAATTTCAAAGTCAAACTCAAACAAAAATTTCAAATTTCAAATAATATTTATATTTATTTCACTAATTTTAATTTCTCATAAGAAAATAGGATTTTAAAAAACATAAAATATCCATTGAACGATGGCTAAGTCTTGTTCTTATTTTGAACACAATATTTCTTGAAATTGAAAATACTCGTTCACTAGCCACTGAGCTTGATTTTATAGTTTTCAGGGCATCAAATAACAAATCTAAGTTTTTGGTTCTTTTACTCGTTGCCTCAAATAATGCAAATTCAACTTTCAGTGTCTTTGGATTTGTAAGTTTTTCTTCAGGGTCTTCAAGAAACTTATAAATTGATTTTTCCATGGCTTCCTTCAAAAAGGCATTACTCTGATAACTAGCTTCTTCGATTTGCTCTTCATCAGAATCGGCTTCCACATAAGAATTTGGAAATAATCTAAACAATATCTCTCCAGATAACTTAATAATTTCGATTTTTAAAGGTAAAGAAAGTACACTAGATTTCTTTGCTGAGCTGGAAATGTTTTGTGGATACAGCAAAAGAGTTGCTAATTCTACTTGTCTTCTTTAACAGAAATTCAAATATACCTTCACTTGTTAATAAATTGGCATCTCGTCGCCCTAAGCCGTCAGCTGCTAGACGAATTGGTCCCAAGACTTTATGAAGTTCCAAAAGTTTAAGATATTAAGCCCCATATAAGAAGAAGCAATACCATTCAATGCTAAAACAATACGTTCTTTTACTGCCAGAAATCTTTCAATCATGTCCTCTATACTATTCCACCTTGTTTTGCAGTCAATAATTAAATTTAATTCCTTTCTTTTTTCTTGTTTGATATAATTTTGAAGAATGGTGTTTCTTACTGGAGTTTTTCTAAAAAACATAATCTTTAGGTTTTTTGTTGTTTTACAATTTCTTCATTAAGTCATATTATAATTAATTTATCACATGTCAAATAATTGTCACTCAGAGGTTGCCCGGCTTGCGTCAACTTGACATAAAGATGAACTCAAGTTTATTATTTATTTAAAATTCATTAGAAATTACCATTTTGGAAACTTTGCAATATATACAGAGCCTTCCAATTTGAGTGGCCTATTAAAATATTTTGGGGACGGAAATGTACAAAAATTCTGAAAATAAGTACACGGCCATAGGCCATAGTGATCTTTCAGAGTAAATTATTTTCGCTTTTACATCACTTCCGAATGACCGGAAGCGGCCATTAACTTTAAATGGAATGTTATAATTTTTATTGCAAATTCCGATTGTAAACGATATTCTAAGTAGAAAATGTTAAGGTTTCCCTATACCTAAATGTAACCGATTTTGAGAAATCTTCAAATTTATGTAAAAAACTGTTTCGGTGACCTTTCATTTAAAAAAATGTTTTTACGACCCTCTTAAATTTCAAGATTCATGTTACTTATCATTTGAAAGTATAATCCTCGGGCTTTCAAATCATATCCTACTTATTCCTGAAACAGTCTTGTCGCAATATGATGTCGAACCTCATTACGCTTAACTGTCCAAAACTTAATTTTCCTAAATGGAACACTGTATATTTTTACATCATTATACACAGAATCAAATCTGCAGCGATTAGTATTAGGTTTTCCTATACCTATTTCTTTTCCTTTTCCGATTATTTATAATTGTGTATTTTAATGAAATATTCTGCTAGAATTATCCCAATTTTTCGCTATACGATACTAAATTTTCTACATGACCTTTTAATAATTTTATCACATTCCCCGTCAATGTAAAATAAATTCAGTACTTCTTCATGAGAATAAATACAATTATTCATTTGTATTTTATCACTTAAAAACCAACACTAATATTAATGAATGAAAATAAAAACTAAGCAAGCTCTACTACGGAAAAATTGAACTGTCCAAAAAATGTTTTTCCAGGTATTCTTATTTTTTTGAAGACGTTCACTAAAAGTGAACTTAAAGTTAAGTTTACTTGTCTCCGTACTTTCTACCTTTTTTCCTTCGATTTGTACATTGTTTTGTGTTAAATCAATAAATACTTTGTTTGGTTGAAATTTATTGCGAAAAATTGGATTAATTCTAGCAAAATATGCCGTTAAAACACAGAATTATTAATAACAGGAAACCGAAAAGAAATAGGTATAGGGAAGCCTAATACTAATCGCTGCAAAATTTGATTCTGTGTATCATAATGTAAAAATATACAGGGTGTTCCATTAAAAAAAATTAAGTTTTAGACAGTTAAACATAATGAGATTCACCATCATATCGCGACCAGACTGTATTATTTTCAGGAGTATTTAGGTATCATTTTAAAGCCTAAGGATTAGTCTTTCAAACGATAAGCAACTTGAATCTTGAAATTTTGAGAGAGTCGTAAAAACAATTTTTTACGTAAATTTGAAGAAATCTCAAAATAGGTTATATTTAGGTATAGGGATACCTTAATATTTTGTCTTCAGAGTAATTTTAAGAATCAAAAATTGCAATAAAAATTATAACATTCCATTTAAAATAAGAAAGTTAATGGCGACTTCCGGTCAACCGGAAATGATGCAGAAGTGAAAATAATTTACTCTGAAAGATCACCTTGGCCTAAAGCAGTGTACTTATTTTCAGAATTTTTGTGTATTTCCTTCCCAAAAATATTTTAATAGGCCACTCAACTCGGAAGACCCTGTATATTTAATACTCTAATAATTTTCTACATATATTTACTTTAAAGAAACTGTTTATTTCCATTAGCAATGTGCTCGGGTTTTGTATATTGTTTACGCAAGATGTCTCTCGTACTGTGCGCGAATATCTGCAGGCCAAATGTACACAGCTATACAATTAATTAAATTAAAGAAAATTACGAACTCGGGGAAATCTTTTTTTCTTATCATATGTACTAAATGTTCCATTTAGACGATGTAAGTTTAGTTCACATCATAGATATGAATCACTTTGTACACGGCTGTGTCTTTTAGATCATTACCTAATACCTTTACCTTACCTTAAATGTTATCAAAGAATGAGATATTGGCCCATTACATTGCATCTTGTAATAATATTTCACAAAAACTTGATGTGACGAGAAAAATATGAATACAGGTTTATGATCTTTCTAGGAGTCTCTTTAAAACAAAAGTAGGTTCGCACCAAACTGTATCATCAAGTAAATATATATAATGGCGGGGTTTTTTTTTATTAATAACATCAAAATCAACCATATGAAAACGGATATGAATGTGTACGTAATACAAAACATATACATTTGTACTAACAATAAGTGTTACGTACCATACTGACTTTAAATACCATATTTAACAATTGGCCTTCCTATATAAATATACCTCAAGACAATATTATGATGAAATAAAAGAAAAAAGATCAAAGGAAGTCAGGATGTAATCGTTAAAATTGTAAATTAAGTTAGAGCAGAAAATTTACAACAACGAATTGAACACTAAAATACAAATAATTTTTGTTATTTAATGTAAATATAATTTTTTGATTATAGTTTCCCAGAAATTATAATTGTTTCAAAATTCTCAGATTTAGATTAATCTAACATCAATAATACAATATGCAATATACAATCATCAGTTTTCTTATTCTTATGTCTAATCTAACGAAAAGTTTGAAATCTCACTAGTCATCAGCATTTGATGAGATACCTGCAATTTTATTGAAAAGACTGGCAAATGCTATTGCTAGTTCCATTTAATAAATCTGTCATCTGACAGTTTGAAATTAAGTAAAATAATCCACATATATAAACGTGGTAATTGTCGGAATGTGAAGAATTATAACCCGGTGGCTCTTTCTTCTGTGTTTCCAAAAGTCCTTCTGCTCCGTTTACTAAATTATTTAAATAACTTCAACATTATAACTTGTAATAAACATGGATTTGTTCGTTGGAAGTCAATGCTTGATTCATTCTATCAAAATATATTAAATTACCTTGGCGGGAGCGAGTGCCTTGTTGCGATCCTCTGTGATCTCAGCAGGGAATTCGATTGCGTCTATCATGCCATTTTGTTGAGGAAGTTGTCGGCTATTGTGTGTCAGGGCGATTGCATTGCAGTGGGTATTGTCTTTATTATAGTTATTTATAGTTTAAACGAATATTTCAACTAATATTTTATCCTTTCTTTTGACAAAACCCATACACCTGTGTCATCCGGGTTGATTATTATTAAATATTAAATAAAATCGTAATAGTGCCAACCAAGAACACCAGGATGGAATTAGGACCATTAAGTTATAAGTATTAGTGCATAATATACCAGAAAATATCCTCAATGATTGTCTATATGTCCATAGGTAGGTATAAGTTTGATCAATTGTTTCAATCGCTTCATCAACTTCAAGCAATATAGTTTATTTATCCGCGTTCAAGTTCAAAAATCTATCACACTATTGCATCAATTTTGCGTACGCATAAACAATAATAATTTTCAAAGGATACAGGATTAAAATATAATGATTTCTTGGGCACATATGGAAATGCATGAAAACTAAGATTTGGTGGCATATACGTACATTTTATAACTGTGGCATATGTAAACGGAACACATGTTCAATAACGAAAGCAAACGCGGCGCAAGCAGAACCTATCCTAATAGATTCATTAAATTTTGGTCCGCATGTCGAAATACGATAACATAAAGCGACATACGTAGGCACTCCGTGCTTTTTTTCTTCCATCATGCGCATTTTCCTATATCGGCCAAGTGGGGATGAACACGAGGTGGTATAATAATGCTACCACTAATAATTAGCTCGTGAAAAAATCGTAGTTTTCGTATATTGTTGTCCCAGTAAGCGATTTTCCACATATACGGCTGGACAATGATAGCTCATAGGCTCGTCTCTTTTGCGCTGATGACAAGTTGTGTTTATTGTTTAAAAAATTCGTGCAAAAATTACAGTGTGGATACTACGAATCGAAATGACAATAATACGAAATCATGTTCTCGTAAAAATATAACTGTACATCACGTTAATGACACATTCGAAAATTCTGTATGCCGAAGTGAAGCATGCTTGAG
The DNA here is from genome assembly GCA_031763485.1 of Osmoderma eremita. Taxonomy (NCBI): domain Eukaryota; kingdom Metazoa; phylum Arthropoda; class Insecta; order Coleoptera; family Scarabaeidae; genus Osmoderma; species Osmoderma eremita. The sequence goes on from JARFOC010035898.1 coordinate 82,149, forward strand.
AAAGTGTTGTCCGTTGGACAGTGCGGTTTTCAACAAAACCTGCAAGTCATATGATGGAAATTTTACAGAGGATTTGGGATTGTTAACGAACTCAGACACCGTACTCTATGTCGTTCATGGAATCTTGCAATGTAAGACAAGAATTCTTTTGGATCCCTCGTACGACCCCGACAGTCAATTTACGATACTAGATGACGGACGTCTGAAATATAGCCATGTGAAACTATCCATCACCAATTATTGTATTGATTACATAGAAGCGCCAACTTTAAGTAGTATGGTGTGTTTTCCTAGTGAAGAGGTTACCTACTATACAGGTAACTAAATTTTAATTTTCTTATAAACTAACTATGCTGGAAGAAAAATGCCGATTCATCGAAATTTCGAAGAGTAATATGAAACCCTAAATTGCGTGAACAAACTAGGATACCTTTGTTTGCTAAATCGAACTGCGTAACTGGAATATCAAACCGAAACAAACAAACATGCGTTCTGTTTGTATTTACTTTAATTTATTAGATTTTTCCAAAGGGATTACCGCTTCTTTACAAAATTACTTTCATGTTTTTTTTTCCAACGACTAATATTTACTAAAACTCCCTGATCAAATTAAACAATGTAGCTACAAAAACATTTCTGAATTAAAAGCGATATTCACATGTTTGGGTTTGTACCATTTTCCCACCAACAAAAGAAATCCTAAATAAGACAATAAACAACAATAATTAGCTGTTAAAATATTTCAACTCCAAGAAATATGAGGCACATTTCAAATATTATTTCTCAATTATTTTCATTCTGCTTTTTGCTAAACTTCATTAAATGTTTACGTAAAAATAAGCAAAACTGTTTAACATTTTTCTCTTAACAATAGGCACAAGAACGAAGTGATAACTAAAATTAAATTCCATCTGAAGTTTTCAAAAAAATATATGCTACTATTCTTAAGCACCGGAAAAGAAGGAAGTAACAAATCAATTGGTATGTTTAAATATCATTTATTAATCATTTCAATACCGGCCAGTTTAAAAATGAACCTCATTTATAATAGATTAACACTAATATCTTCCAGAAAAAAATAATGAGCGAAAATTATAATAGATCTATCTCTATTGGCACATCTATATATGTATACCGGGTGTCTGGTTAAGGACCTCCCACCGGCCATATCTCGACAACCGTTCATCTTACAACCTTGCGTCAAAAATCTTGATAAGAAAGGTGACAAAGAGAATTTCAACAAAAATATTTTTAACTTTCCAAAATTACCGCCTGGGGGTGTAGCTCTTTATGTGAATTAAAAATTCAGTATTTTCCCGTTAAGTTAAAAATAAATGTAGGTTAAAATTATTTTTAGTAAAATACTCAGACAATTTTATACAATTTTCATTTAACACTTTTTAACGTGACTCCGCTACAAGGGGTAGGGTGGGAGGGGGTATGTCTGTGTAAAAGAACAGACATAACTTCGGTTTACCTTAAGGAATTTTAATTTTCTGGGTTCATTAGAAAGAAAATTTTACAAGGAATTGAACCACATGTAGTAAGGAGTGTAGTTGCCCATAGGAATCGCAAAGAACGCTATTTCTAATTTATGTAAATATTTGTGCTTTTCTTAAAAATTTCAAACGAAGCGATATATCATTAATAGCATGGTATTGAAGCACATAAACAACCGCAGAGAATGGTGAAAACCATAAACTGCTACCTTTCTTTGATACGAACTTATAGTCATTAGAAGAGTTTTGAGAATAATAAATGTATTAAACCTAGATTCCTGGGAATAATTTTTTTATTTTGGCTTTTCGGGACCGAACCAACGGTTTAAGTTAGCTTTTCATTATTTTATCGATAATAATTTTACTCTACGTTTATCTAGAAATATGACCAATTTTTAATTCACCTGAAGAGTTACGCCCCCTGGCGGGCATTTTGGAAAGTTCAAAATATTTTTGTTGAAATTCTCTTTGTCACCTTTGTTATCAAAATTTTTGTCGCAAGGTTGTAAGTTGAACGGCTGCCAAGATATGGCCGGTGGTCAACTATAAACTTTTAAGGATGGTGGAAAATAACAAAATGAGGATGTGTTCCTAGAACATCTGCGAGAAATGTTTTACTTTTGAGTTAAGTGGTGTCAATATTTTTCGTTTAAGCTTTATATATGTTAAGAAGTATGCAGATATCCCAATAAGGTTTCATAATTCGCTTATTATCAGGCTCATTGATTAATATTCTAATGGATCGTAGTAAGATTATAATGTGTCGTATTATACACTAAATCCATGTCAGTTAAGGGTGTCGAACAAACGCCAGACGCGTGTAGTTTTGACAAATTTTACAAAACAACCATCGTATAATTACCTAACTAGGTACTATGCAACCTTATTAACACATGTGCAATCTTATAATGTTAAATCAAGGCTTAAACGAAGGACTTTGACCGTTACCACCGAAATAACAAGACAGGAGCACGGTTCTGTTACTTTAGGTGGCATGATAGTTTGAAATAAATCAACGACGTATAAAGTTGGACGAATTCGCATGCACTTGTTTGTTCAATGTAATTTCGATTATTAGTGTCTTCAAATACCACTTGCAGACACTAATAATTGTCCCTAGTTGTCGCGGGAAATTATAAAAATGGTACGAAAGTGGACAAATTTTAGTTTCCAAATGACGTCGACTTACTTGCAAAAAGGATTTTTGGGATTCTCCGAAATTATTTTACTACATATAGAGATGGGCAATTCAGTTCAATTTAGAGATGTGTCTTTAGTTCTAGTTTATGTTACTGAACTGCATCTTTGAGTTAGTTCGCAGTCCTAGTTCACTTCAGATTACTGGATCGACTGATCGACATTTGTCTATGATTTATTATATGGTATTACTTTTGTTTGTTTGGTATTTCTCTATAAAATTTTAAAATATCAAGGCAATCCTGCATTTTAGGGATCGGAGTCGTCGGGCATCATCGGTACACACAAACCACGCCCTTTTCTACAGAGGCATACGAAAGTGTAAACAGAGCAACACAGGCAATAGATTTCATATAGATATAGTCTGTTCCAAGTATCTGATACAAATATAGAAAATATAAGGAATTTTCAATAATGCAAACAATAACATTTCTTAAGAACCATATATATAGATCTTTTTTACATATATAAATTCCCTATTTCAAAGAGAATATATCGTAAGCATTTCAAAACAATTTTATTATTATTGTTTTTATTCATTGTCATGTCGCTAATAACAACGTTAGAATTCTTCTAGTACAAAATACACAGATATATACCACTCGCGCGTCTTATATATATTTGTATCACATACTGTGAACAGAGTATATCTATACCACTTAATAATAATAATAACAATAATAACGTGCGTTATTGTCATGAAAATTACAAAATTTTATCGACAAAGCTAAGGAAAATTACAATTAAAAATGGTAAACAAACAAACAAGTAATACATAGTGTTGACACACTAAGTTGTCAGGTACGTGTAAAAATACAACAAAAAATACAAAAAATACAAAAAAAAAACAAAAAAACATAAAAAACACCAACAAATACAAAAAATACAAAGCTTTAAATTTAAAATTATGGCATGTATTTTGGTTCGATTATTTTTTGATTTACCCCTGTAGAAAGAGGTGTGCGTTGTGAGTATTTTGGCGCATGCGCCCGACCAGTTCCTAAAAAAGCAGGATTACCGATATTAATATTTATGTAAGAGTAAATTTGTACTATTGTATTTATACGAATCCCTCCTGTTTTGAAGGGATCATGGATTTCCTTTTTTGAAAGATTAAAATCCATTGTGCGATTCGTCTCGAAGGACCATTGTAGACAATTGCAGCTGAAGTTTTTGTTTTAATGAAAATACTGGAGTAGCACTAACTCATTTTATTTAACTTAAACTACAGAAAACAAAATATACGTTATTTCTGATCGTTTTCAATTGATCCTTTTAGACTACTTACTTTCTGAGGGAAAACGCTTCCTTAAATAGCACCTAAAAACTAATTAAACAAACTCCGCCCTAAATGAATGGAAATTACAGAATTTACCTATTTACGGAAGGATTAAATTGCTCAAATAGCAAAGGATTACAAATTGACAAATAAAAAGTAGTACAGATTATAAAAAGCGGTTCATTGCCGAAGCGGCTGAGAGCTTTAGAAGTATAATGGATTCTAAAATGGGAATTCCCAGCCGTATTGTAAACAGTGAAACTAATTAAAAATGGATTTGAAATAATGTAAATTAAAAAAATACAAATCTGAGCAGTAATGCATCATAAAGTTTTATAGATACTAAAATTAATATTGGAGATACCAATCTTATACAACTGGGAACTACTAAGGATAATTTTACTGATATAGTTCATTCGAGTCTTAGCAATGATATGTGTCGTTCGCGAACTAACCATCTCTAGTAACGTGTGTGATTTTCCGAAATAAGATATTATATATTTTTCCTGAGTAAAGCGATTTTCAATTCCTTCCAGTTACCTGAGCACTGGTCCAAAACTATCGATTTGCAAAAGGTTACATTATACAAATTTAAAAAATTTCCAGTGCCCATTACCTATTCTGTTATGATTAATTCAGTGTTGAGAGTAAAAATTGTTTGTACGATCAAGAGGTAGAGTTAACTAGAAATAACAAAATATGAACATCCTTTGACATCTAATAATATAAACGAAATAACAGATTTATTATTTGGGGAAGACAAAAACGAACTAGAAAAATGTCATCGCCAGAAAAGGACTTTAAACCACATTTCAAACAAACACTTTCCTTAAAAATTATTGTGGAAAAAGCAATGATCGGTTGGGTAAAAGTAAAACTGATAAATACTAAATGTATGTGCATTTTATATCTAAACTCACTAGCTACCGAAACTTGTATTAATTCAACAAATAAATATTAAAATAAAGTAAGAAATATTGTTGGAATTTTGATATAACTTTGTTCTATCCGTTTTTCTTGACGAATTGTGTTAAGAATATATATAATTATACGACCAAGAGCTGGTCTTGTTTTTAAGAAGCAACATAACTTCGCGCCTATTATCCACAAAAGCTAAGGTTATTGTAAGATTACATAAACTTCTGCGTACGAATCTCAATAGCAATTGTTGCTTAGAATGCTTGCCTTCTTATTTAGAAAACATAAAAGAATTGTATTCAAACAGTACGCAATTATTGGAATGTTTGTAGTAACTTTCTGAAAGAACTGTGCTTTCATTCTTTCAACCGGAAGCCCTTCAAATAGTAACAAATAAAACTAACAGTTCAGAGTAAAATGCTAATTAAAAGAAGCGACTAATGCATTTACGAATCATATATAGTGTTGTCAGAAAACAGCGCGTCGGCTTTGTTATTTCGGTGGTAACGCTTTAACACCACTTAACTCCAAAGTAAGACTTTCGGAAGAAAAACTACCAAGAAAAGATTCTTATTTTATTATGCTCTACCGTCCCTCAAAGATTGTCGGTGATTTTTAAGCGGACCTTGATTATCATAAAAGCTAGAATAAAGATCGTCCACATGAGGACACACCGATGGGAAAATATAACAAATATATATACCAAATTGTGAGTGAAACGAGTAACTGTTGTTTAAATTTTACTAAATAACAAATACTTATTTACATCGAACTGGTAATTTATGGAAGTCAACTTCACTAAATCGCGAAATATCACTGGGCGCCTGGGCGATCAACATTCTCCCACGTTACACTTATGTATGCTGACTGATCGTGAGATGGAGAAAATCTGGAGTGTAAAAATAAATTAATACATTCACAATGAAACCATGTGTTAAACGCGTCTGATCTACTCATTATATAAAGCACTCGTCTAAGATAAAAGACGGCAAGTTGTACTTTTTTCTGATTTATTCTTTTATGTTTGCCAATTTTCTACCGTCAAATTACAGCTTCACTAGGGCATTCTGAAAATGAATACATGTGTGTTTGAAATACATAAAAAAACTGAACAGCATTCAAGTAGTAATCTTAAGAACTTTTTATACTTCAAAAAACGTTTCCACTTATGAGTAATATTTATTCCAATGCAAAAAGAAAACATAAACTGTTGTTGACATAACCAAAAGGCGATTATTATTCTTCTAAATTAATAGTCTCTTCGAATTCTTCGAAAACTATGTGGAATATTATTAATAGTTTGTCGGGTAATATTAAAACCTGTAAAAATAATGTTTTGGAATGTGACGGTCGAACAATAGATGATACGCACATTGTATCTGAAAGTTTTAATAATTTTTTTCTTGGATCAATTAACAAAATAGTATCTCAAATTTCAGTTAGTAACCATAATATTACAAATAACATCAACATTCTACACAGCATGTTGGGCAATGCCATATAATGAATTTGAAGTTCGTGATTTATTTAAGAAACTAAAAAATAAACCCTCCGCTGGACCAGATGGGGTACCCTCTAATTTGCTTAAAAAAGCTGCAGATTGTTTGATAATTCCTTTTACTTTCTTGATTAATGTATCATTTGAAACTGGTGTATTTCCGTCAAAGTTGAAAGAATCTCGCGTCATTCCTTTACATAAAAAAAGTAGCAAGTTAGATATGAAAAATTATCGCCCTCTTACAATTTCTTCTAGTTTCTAAAAAAGTTTTGAATATGCCATGTTGCATAAACTAACTTCTCACTTGAAAAAGATAGTATTTAACTGAGCAACAACATGGATATAGAGTAATCACTCTACAATGATTGCTATTCGTGCTCTTTATGATATTGTTGCTCAGGTCTGGAGAATGGTTATTTTCATTCTAAAGTATGGTATACGTGGTACTGTTTCACGATGGTTTGAATCTTTCCTAAAAGAAAGAACCCAGTTCGTGAATATTCAAAATCAGTCAGCACGCAAAAAAAAAATTACTGTTGGCTAACCCGTTAGTAGAGGAGTTCCACAAGGAAGCATTTTGGGTCCAATTTTATTTTTGGTTTTTCTTAATGATATTACTAACTTCTTATCAGAGTACGACCTGACCATGTATGCAGATGATACAAGTGCCGTTCTATCTTGTAACAACATATTAAGGAGCCAAAAAAAATAGTACTAACCCTTTCTAAAAGGCTATAAATGCATGGTTTCCGCACAACAAATTGTTTCTTAATGTCGATAAAACACAATTCTCAGAACAAGACCCAATTCAATGTTAATATAGTTTTAAATGATATGGAAATATATTGAGCAAGCGATTTAAATTTTTTAGGTCTATGTATTAACGAAAATTTCACTTCGCAGGCACACTGCTACGAACTTATCGGTAAATTGAATGCATCGTGTTATCAAATTCGAAATTTAAAGTATATAATTGAATATAATAGCTTAATATTCTGCTATTATGCTAACTTACACAATAGACTATCTTATGGGATCACAGTATGGGGGGTCAACATTTGTTAAAGATGTTTTTCTTAGCACAAAAGAGAGTTATAAGATGTATGGCAGGTATATCTTACTTACATGTAGATCTTACTTCCAAAAATGTAACATTCTTCTCATTACTGCAATATACAAATATGAACTTATGTATGTATGAACATTAAAATGTGTATTTTAATATTCATGGGTACTCCTTTTAATTTACCTAGCCCAAACATACCAAATAACAGCAACGCTTCAACTGCTGCTCTGTTAAAGTACTCTGCAATCAACTCAATTTAAGTTGACTACTAAACGAAAAATTAGCAAAATTTAATTCATTTTAATCTTTTTTATTAAGGAGAATAAGAATAAGTTTCTTGAAATCCCTCCCATTAAAAACTCTTTTAATGTGATGAGAAAGCTAAAATGGGAGCTCTTGATATAGAAGTTGTGTAATGTCTATTCTTACTAAATCATTAATTTGGTAGAATTCTAATGATGATCTATACTTGGGCGAGATTCCACGGTCGATAGATTTTGCTGTGAATGTATATTTTAAAGCGACGATATAACAATATAACTGAAATGTATTACACATATGTTTTTCAGCTAACGCTCAGATAACATTTACATGTATACGCGTAATATACATGTGCGTGAGTATACGAACCATATCCAGGATGCTATTATTAGTATGGATACACAATAGGTTCTTGACGTATTTATAGGGACTTGTTTGCAAATTATTCGATGAGAAATAGCATACATATGCTGAACCATTTAAACAATTCCAAATGTCATCGGCATTGTATGTTCTAGAAACAGGATTTCATCTAGATAATTTCAGTCGAAAATGAAATACTTCTTATTTGGTAAACTTGAAACACTGTAGGGGATCACTCCTCACCTCGCAATCAATTGATTAATTCCAGACACACCTTGACCGAATAAAGTACAAATTAATTATTTTTGTGAGGTAAATGCTGAATTCATTCAAGAGGACAATTTTACGCTAATTGATGATCCTTTTCTTATCTTGCTGGTGCCATTATTTGTTTCATTCATATCTTCCTTTAATTCCTTTCGTGTTTTTCGGGCTTTATTTAGCTAACAACTGTTCGTCTCTTGACTAAGTCCGCCACTACACAATCTCACGCTTCTCTTGCGTGTCTTTTCCTCCTTTCAATGTTTTCGCTTCACTCATTTTTCAATCACTGTTCTGCGTAGGTATTTCTGTTGCCTGGGTTTTTGGTAGATTAACATCCATAGTTCACCTCTCAACTCAGCAAAAAAAAAAATTTTATGCAGAATTAAATACAGAATTCACGTCTTCCCAGTAGATCGAAATGAGCAAATGATATATCTACTTTAAAACACCAAGAGCAATTTGTGGGGTATTATCGCATACGTCTCGTAAAAACAATAACTTTAATGACAGTTAGAACCAGTTCTCCAACGAAATCATCTTAAACAGCTCAAATATGAATGAGTTCCGTCAAGGTCGGTAAAGGACACACCATCCACATACAGTTTACCGCTATTTATTAAAATAAGTGACTGGCTGCCGTGTTTGTATATTTCTGATGCACCTAAGGGCAGGCAGATTCCACAAAATATTTTGAGGTAGAGAAGAACAGGTGCATGTTACACAAATTCGTTTAGCCTTTTCTTTAGTATTTTTTCTATCATTCTTCTAAAATGGGACGAACCTTAGTTACACGTATTTTCAAGTATATATATTATCAAGTATATGTATATTATCAAGTACATGGTGATTATCAAGTATGTATTAATAAAATGGATTTTTGTTTAAATTGTAATTCCTTGATTAATTGAAAGTTAATGCAGTGATTCCGTTTCGAAGATTCTTTTACTGCTAGACTTTCGGGATGTATTAATGTCGCTTATTTTTAGAATTGTTCTGGTATCGCAATATTCCCAATTGCTTGTCTGACTTTTGGAACGGTCTCAGAATCGTTTGTATCGAATTCTGTTTCATTATTTATCTGAAAATATACTTCTTGTTTAGATAATTTGTATATTCTAACATAATTTATATTAGCTTCCTTTTAGTTTTTTTTTAAATAAAACCTTTCAGAAGGTATTGTATTTTTGAATTTGTAAAATTTGGTGTTCTGTTCTAAAATTATATCAATGTGTTAAACAAAAATTGTTTTCGTAATCAATTTATAACAATTTATAACATACACATGCGAACTGCAGCGATCGATATATCGAAATCTATTCATCGCAAAAATCTGGAATTTTCGTAGTACAGTGTATTCCGCTTAATGGGACACCATCGGGACATAACCAAATCTGCTCTATTAAGCGGTTGCTCAAATAACCGACATTACAAAATTTGCGTAAATATCCAGAGCTGTTAGTGAGCTTTTGCTGTTGCCTTCTTGGACAAGGTAGGGTCTCAGTTTAGATATGCAACTATGAGCTTCTTTGGTACTGACTGGGCTAAGTTCAGTATCATGATCTTCATCTGCTTCCTGTTCTAACTCATTTCCTCCTACTATAGCTGCAATTATTTCGTCTTCTTCTCCGTCTGAATTTATGTCAAAGCAACGAATACAATTGTCTATGTTAACATACTATTCATAGTTTTCCAAACATTGTGAAATATCTAAATTTTGTTTATTCAGTTCTTGATACCGTTTCATTTTCGAACTTACCTTCTTCAGTTTGCAAGGTCTCACTTTGCAAACGCTTGAAACCACAATGTGCAAAGCAATTACGTACTGTTTTGTCATCTATAGCTCGCTAGCTATCAGCAACAAATTGACTTGCTTCCAAGATGTTAACTTTTGAACTATAGCAGTCGAAGTTGGTCCAATTATATTAATTAATAAAAGATGTGGTGCACCAGTCGTTTACGACCCTACGTTTTTAAGTTCTTAATAAAACCAATGTCTATTGGCTGTATGAGTGAGGTGGTATTAGGCGGTAAATACTCCAGTTGAATGTTTTGTAAAGAATTACAGTGAAGAAGTGCTGCACAAGTGTCTACGATAAGAACGATTTTTCTAGATTCTTGCTGTAAGCTTCCATCCCATTATTTTAACCAACCATCAAAGATTTGACATGTCATCCTTGCATTTTTATTGGCTAAATACTGTACAGGTAATCTTTCTATCGCAATTCCTTTGAAGCATCGAGGTTTTGCAGTATTACCTAGTATCAAGAGTTACTACGGACTTATCAAATCCGGGCATATTGGCACAATACAAAACTGTTATTCGGTCAAGTACTTTCTTTGAACGTGCTAATTGCTCCTATTTGTTAACAAACGATTCATCTGGCATTGGCCAATAAAATAAGCAGGTTACGTCGGCATTATATATGTTGTCGGGTGTATAGGTTTGCAGATGTTCTGGTAATTTTGTTAATTTCCATTCTTCCGCGGTTTCCACGTTTACACTGGTCCCTTCTCCATGAGCTCTTTTAAATTTAATACCGTTTAGAATTTTCCAACGTCACGGCCAGCCGTCGATAGCTTTAAACTGTTTGTGATCCAATTTTTGTGCTAATTCTTCTGCTTTAGTTCTCAACATTGGTCCACTTACATTAACACCTCGACGAGTTACAATAGAAAATCAACGGTTGAAGGTATCGTCTACTTCCGGATTTTTGTTCCTTGATTTTTTAAATCTACTCTTTTTGTAATTTTTCTTAATTGGTAAGTAAACGAGAAATTGTGGATCTGGACACGCCTATTATACGTGATAATTCACAGGGTTCCCAGACTGTCTTTTAATTTTTCGTATGATTTCTGTTTTATTAGACAAGGATAGTTCTTTCCGCGGCATTTTAATTGACAAAATTGTGTTCGAGTATGTGGTTTTGGTCAATACTCAAAGCTAACTACATTCTCTTATTATTTAGTAACTTTTCAATATATAATATTGGCGTTGCCAGTCTATTATAATTAACATTCATCTACACATGTAACCACCAGTACAACAAATTCCCAATATCCAAAGGTTTTCTGAAGCATAAAATAAAGGAGAGTTGTTGCTTGAAATAGAACTAAATCAAAACCACCTCACTGAGTAAATGACTCTAACTACGTAGTATTGCAATTAACTTGGCATCATCAGTAGAAACTACAAAGAAAAAAGTGTTAGATATAGTATCTCCGGCTAAGGTAAATCCCAACAATTGCAATAGTCTCACAAGAGCCTATCCTACCGAAGCTATCTAGAAACGAAAATAAGCTCTTCATCGGACCATTGTTATTCCACGTAACCAATGGAGGATACGGATGACAACTTAATTGGCGAAGTACACGTATACATACAGTAAAAGAAATACTCTTTTTACTATCAGTTTGCGAGCGTTTATATTACGAAAAATTGTCCAATAAATCAAATAACACTCCCTCAAAGAATTTAAGTAGGCATATTTTACACAATTGTGCCGTGTGCCTATATTTTAACACAGACAACTATGTTATGTAAATATGACAATTGACATGCGTTAGGTAAACAAATAAATAAGAGTACCACTATGAGTGTACACACCAGTACATGATGCATTATTCGTTTTAGAGTAAGTACACAAGAAATTAGCATCAGATAATGATCGAGTACTCATTATTGTTATCAACTAACGCAACTCTTTTTTGCGTAATTACGTTTAATGCAAACGCCTGTAATCAAAAGTTGTCAATTAGATAATGCTTCTAAAAAAAGCATGAAAGTATTATCATTATTAATTGCCGAAAAAGCTTTGGAGTGTCTCGCCATCTAACGTAAACCCACGGTAATATGGGTACTTATGGCTACTGCTAACAGATGGCTGCAAGTATTTCAAAATTAACTCTGATATAGTGTTATGCTTGTAACATTCATAATACGTAAATAAAATTAAGTAATGAGAAGCCTAGGCAGATAACAAAATGTAAATTCTATATACAGTACGATCGTAACTTTTGAAAGGAATGTGATAGGGAATGAAACAAAAACAAGATGAATTAGAGGCCAATTATGACATTCTACTTAAATCGACCCCATTGAGTATCGATTCCGACCCGATTGCAATCAGAAAAATTTTATCTTCGGAACAGTTAGTAATTATCTGAAGAAGACTAAAAATTGCAATTTTCTTTAAATGAAGATATCTTCAGAATTATAGAAGATGTGAAAAAATGCGTCATATGAATGTTAATTGGTTAAATTTGGGATGCTTAGCTATAAAAAAATCGAATTCAAGATGGCGGTTAGGAAATTGCAACATTCTTATTTTAAATGGACGCCCTACTGGATTTCTCTAGAGTTAAGTAGTATTTTTCTTTCTCTTTTTAAAGATATTTCATAGCGTTAGTATAGGTAAACAGAAAATTGTTGAAAATATGAACTATTTTAATTTCAAATCATGAAAAGAAATGGTTGTTAAGCACATCTCGAAACAAATTAAGCTGAAAAAGAACATTTAAATAATACAAAATATTAAAATTATAATCGACAACGTTGTGCAACACTGTTACTTTTCTCAAAGTAATTCAATTATTAGTGTTAAATACCACTGTCTTAGGTAGTTCTTCTACATTATTATTATTGAAATTACTACCATAGACTTTATTTTTCTCAATGCCCCACAAATAAAAAACAAGTGGTGTTTAGTATTTTCTTTGTACGGGTGGAAAACCTTTTATATGCACTGGGTACTTATTGTAATTTCCCCAGTAGTGTGGGTTTCCGATATACTCTTGCATCCGTATACCCACTAAAAACCACCGCCTCTTTCGTACTCCCACAACGAAACCACTTTCGTATTACTTCGATATGGGAGCTGTCACTGCTCAAGGTCTTTAGCGTATCTCCTCTATCTCTTTTGCTGCCAGTATGACTCTGACGACGACGTACATCAGATCCCACAGCGCTGCCTGTGTCAGTGACGCGATGAAATTATCAATTGTAAAACATACACTCGTGGCCGTCTTAAACGCGGGTTTGAGTCCATCTTGCGCATTTAAAAGGTGTATGTTCTGGGGTGTCGCTGTGTTCACAATATATACAGCCGGCAGCATCGGCCCTATTTCTTGCAAAGAGTTACCCCCGAAAGCAGCTATGCCCAGACAATGCTTGTATCATATAGTAGTCCACTTCTGCCTTGTCCCTATATAACCAAACTTTGATGTTCGGGATCAAGGTATGTGTCCACCTCGCTTTAGAACTCACGTTCCATCTGGTTTTTTATTATGCATTGCCTTCCTTCATGCAACGGTCTTCGCGATGTGCTTTACAAACGCAAGCTTACAATCGAGCCATGCCCCAGATATTTAATGCTCTTTTTGGTCACTCTTCGCCGAGACTGAACTCTATTGGCATCATTTTCATCCGAGGCGTCAATATTGTGGCTTCTGTTTTTTCGGCCGGACGTTCTAGGTGTTTATTTTCTATCCAAGCCTGGATTCTCAGTAGAGCCATGTCGGTTTTCGCCATTTTCTGTATGCCCCCCGCTACCAGCGCAATGTTGTCAGCATAGCCGACCAAGGTTGTCCCCTCTAGCAGTTCAATTTGCAACAGGTCGTTGTACATAATGTTCCACAGCAGCGGGCCCAGAACCGACCCTTGAGGTACCCCACTGTTTACCCAAATAGTTTTGGTGCTACCATCTGCCTCAAGTACTATGGTTCTATGCTGAAGATAGGATGCCACAATGTTTCTCAGGCTAGTACTAATCCCCCTTCTTGCCAGCTCACACAGTATATCCCTTCTCGAAGCGCTGTTGAAAGCATTTCGGACATCCAAGGTGATCACGGCAAACAACCTCTGCTGCTGTGACGCGTAACTAGTAGCTTTCCATGCTATGCTGATAACCGCTCCTGCCGCATCCACGGTCTGTTTTTCTTGACAGAAGCCGAGAAATATGTAAAGGTTAGTCATAGAAGGAGAAAATACTGAAATAAAAACTGAATGAAACCGTCAATATGCCATTGTTAGCAATGACTAAAATAAAAGATAAGTACATAATTTGGATAAAATAGGGTAAACACAATAAATCTCATACATCATGCCACCTTATTAGTTTTAATATTAGTTTATGTTCATTGACAGTTCAGGAAAATTATAATGCAATAATGCGTGGCTATTTGCCTTGTACCATACAGTTTACGCTGTCTGAGAACGATAGATACATCATTTAGAGTGACAGAGATCGATGTCCAGACCTGGTAATGGGACGATCCGGCATTTTTTGGGTTTTTCCCTCACCATATCCACACTGATGCCTGAAGCACCTACATAGATACATGTGTATGTAGCTAATATTGGTGGAATTACCGGTACTATACCTGACGCGGCGAACAGATGCAGTGCCGGTGATGGGTATATCCATTGCCGGCACTGTCAGTAGGGTTTAACCGGCAAGATACGAAGTCTTTCCCCATGCAATGCGATACGTTGCAGTGGGGTGAATTCATTCGGGATTCCCGAAATAGCTTGGTCGGCCGTACGCCATACGTGTACCCCCTGACGTATTGCTTTTTTACTTGAGAGAATGATCTGACAAGAATACTGTCTCTTCTGAAATATAATCTACATGAACACTTGTATTTATTATCTTGTTAAACAAGGACATTTAAAAATAATAGATAGGATACAACGATTTTCCTGGTTTTCTTGTATTTACTTTTTTATATATAAGTACTTCAATTGTAGTAATATTAGAAATACTAAACGATAATTTAATTAGAAATTTGGATAAGAAGTAAACTTTCAATCCTTAATTATGAGGAAAATTATTACTGCGTTTAAATATTAAGTCCAGTTCTACATACATACATACATATAACATGATGACGAAGAATTGCTCACAATGGACCTACCCTTTTATAGACTGTAAATAATGTTTGTTGGGGGAGACCGGGGACAAAAGTAACACTTTTTACTTCTAGGATATTTTTACCCGACTTAATAGAGATGAGATAAAATC